>ONZH01004680.1:0-36301 GCA_900303285.1 Rhinella marina | reverse complement strand
TGACACTATATACAGAGGGCACAGAGCATGTGGCACTATAAACAGAGGACACAGAGCAGTGGCACTATATACAGAGGGTGGGGGTTAAAGGGCATATGGCACTGTATACAGAGGGCACAGAGTATGTGGCACTATATATAGAGGGCACAGGGCATATGACACTATATACAGAGGGCACAGAGTATGTGGTACTATATACAGAGGGCACAGAGCATGTGGCACTATATACAGAGGGCACAGGAGTGTGTGCACTATATACAGAGGGCACAGAGCATGTGGCATTATATACAGAGGGCATATGGCACTGTATACAGAGGGCACAGAGTATATGGCACTATATATAGAGGGCACAGGGCATATGACACTGTATACAGAGGGTACAGAGTATGTGGCACTATATACAGAGGGCACAGAGTATGTGGAACTATATACAGAGGGCACAGAGTGTGTGGCACTATATGCAGAGGACACAGAGCATGTGGCACTAATGCTGCTGTTATATTCAGGGCACAGAATGTGGCACTAAGATGAGTTTGTGTGAGTATGCAGGGTGCCAATGTGTTGGTAAAGCATGAAGCTGAAGACATCTTCTCGGCAAAATCTGCAAAGCTGCATTGTGGATGGGATGAGTCGTCATGGTGGTCTGAACCAGATGGGGAAGAACTCAGGAAGAGACGTCACCTGTAAGTCACTAAATGGAAATTATTATTATGCTACTGACTGTGTATGATGGGAGCTGTAGTCACCTGGATGATCTACAGCTGATGATGGGTGGTAGCATGCTGTTTTGCGCAACAACTCCCAGCATCCCTTTACACTTGTTCAGGCCATACTGGGAGCTGTAGTTTCATATGGCGAGGGCTGACCTGACTACTCAGATGGTATCTGTACTAAACCTTTAAAATCTGGTAATGTATTTATGTATTGGAACTTGGTTCTGGTGATGTATTTATGTAGAGAACTGGTTTGGTGATGTATTTATGTATTGAACTTGGTTCTGGTGCTGTATTATGTAGAGAACTTGGTTCTGGTGATGTATTTATGTATTGAACTTGGTTCTGGTGCTGTATTTATGTAGAGAACTTGGTTCTGTTCTGTATTTATGTATTGAACTTGGTTCTGGTGCTGTATTTATGTAGAGAACTTGGTTCTGGTTCTGTATTTATGTATTGAACTTGGTTCTGTGGTAATGTATTTATGTAGAGAACTTGGTTCTGGTTCTGGATTTATGTATTGAACTTGGTTCTGGTAATGTATTTATGTAGAGAACTTGGTTCTGGTGCTGTATTTATGTAGAGAACTTGTTCTGGTGATGTATTTATGTAGAGAACTTGGTTCTGGTGCTGTATTTATGTAGAGAACTGGTTCTGGTTGGCTTGTATTTATGTAGAAACTTGGTTGTGATGTATTATGTAGAGAAATTCGTTCTGGTGATGTATTTATGTATTGAACTTGGTTCTGGTGCTGTATTTATGTAGAGAACTTGGTTCCGGTATGTATTTATGTAGAGAACTTGGTTTTGGTGATGTATTTATGTAGAGAACTTGGTTCTGGTGATGTATTTATGTAGAGAAATTGGTTCTGGTGCTGTATTTATGTAGAGAACTTGGTTCTGCTGATGTATTTGTGTAGAGAACTTGTTTTGGTGCTGTATTTATGTATTCAACTAGGTTCTGGTGCTGTATTTGACTTATGGGTTTAGTTATGGTGCTATATTTCTTGTTGATTTTGTTGCTGTATTTGACGTATGGGCCTGGTTCTGGTGTTGTATTCATGCAGTGAACTTGGTTCTGGTGCTGTGTTTGACTTCTAGGTTTGGTGCTGTATTTATGTAGAGAACTTGGCTCTGGTGCTGTATTCATGTAGAGAACTTGGTTCAGGTGATGTTTTTATGTAGAGAACCTGGTTCCGGTGCTGTATTATGTAGAGAACTTGGCTCTGGTGCTATATTTGTGTAGAGAACTTGGTTCTGGTGCTGTTTTTGACTTATGGGTTTGGTTCTGGTGCTGTATTCATGCAGTGAACTTGGTTCTGGTGCTGTGTTTGACCTCTAGGTTTGGTTCTGGTGCTGTGTGTATGTAGTGATCTTGCTCTGTATTTGTGTGTTAAACATACATCTGATGCTATACGTCTAATACTATCCATTCACATTTGCGCTTGGGTCACAGATTCTGTTAAAAAGACCGGGCAGAAAAGTTCTGCATGCAAGACTTTTTTGTTCGGTAAAGGAGCAGCATCCTGAGCAGACCCTATTGTACTCAATGGAGTCTCTTCAGCTCAGGGGTTGGTAAATCTGCCGCCTTTTAACCATTTAAAGCCCATTTACCTATACCGGCTTTATGGTAGGCGGAGTTAAACAGGTTAAGGGTGGGCCGCTACACATGGGCCAGTGCTGTGTGCTTGCCACCCAGGCTAAAATTTGCCAGCCAGCCCCTGCTCACACATTAGTCATGCCCCCTTTGTGCCACACACAGTAGTCATGCCCCCTTACAGTAGTGCTGTCCCTTTACAGTTGTACTGCCTCCTTAGTACCCCCCCTTACAGTAGTGCTGTGCCCTCAGTGCCCTGAGCGGAGCGGGCACCATAGCTACTGGGTGCCTGCTGTTTCATACAGCAGGCACCCACGGCTAATGTCCACGACTGGCGGTAATGCCAATAGCAAACATTTAACCTCTCAGATGCTGCGGTCATTCCTGACCACAGCATCTGAGCATGCTAAATAGTGGAAGCGAGCGCCTCCGTTAATGCTCCGGATCCCCCCTGCGGCAGTCAGAAGAGTCGGAGCTTGTGTGCAGCAGCCCCTGTCTTAGGCTCTGTTCACACCAGCGTTTTTGCTGGATCCGTCATGGTCCAAGTTATCTCCTCAGAGTTTTTTGCATGCACCTCCTCTTAAGGGCTCATGCACACAAACTTATTTTATTTGCTCATTTTTCTACTCAATGGGGCCTCTGAATATGCAGACAGCACACCGTATGCTGTCCGCATCCATATGTCCGTTCAGCGGCACCTGCAATAAATTAGAACATGTACTTTTCTTGTCCATTTTACAAATCAGGATCGTTCTACAGAGGGCAGAACGTACCTCTCCAAAAAATACGGAACAAACATGGCCGGTATATGTGTTTTGTGAAACGTATTTTAAACCTTTAAGCAGTGGAGCACTGTGTAGCAATGTTACACTGCAGTAATCATTACTGTGTATGTCTGTGTTTACTGCTTATTTTTCCCTCACTCAGACCACCCTCAAAAGCCGGACTTTACTACCCCGCTCCAGGTTTCACTAAGCCACGCCCCGATGTTAGGCCACGCCCCCCATGGTGACTTTATCCCTGCAACTCACACTAAGGCTACTTTCACACTAGTGTTTTTGCTGGATCCGGCAGGGTTCAGCAATTTCTGTTACTGATAATACAACCATCAGCATCCGTTATGAACGCATCCGGTTGTATTATCTTTAACATACCCAAGATTCGTCATGAACTCCATTGAAAGTCAATGGTGGACGGATCCGTTTTCTATTGTGTCAGATTATAGCAGAGAAAATGGATCCGTCCTCATTGACTTACAATGTGGGTCCCAGGACGGAAAGAAAACCGCAGAATGCTGCGGTTTGCTCTCCGGTATGGAAACGGAAGGAAATACATTTTGGAGCATTCCGTTCTGTTCAGTTACATTTTGTCCCCATTGACAATAAATGGGGACAAAACTGAAGCATTTTTTTCCGGTATTGCGACCCTATGACTGATCTCAATACCGGAAAATATTAACGCTAGTGTGAAAGTAGCCTAAGACTGCACAGTGCTGCTGTCTGAGCACGAGCTGTTAAAAAGGACATCCCTGCGTCCGTCCAGGCCCTGCGCCGGACGGAGGACAGGGGGTCAGAAAGCTGGACTATCCTACCTGCACTTATCCCCATTTTACGATTTGTAACTCAGGGCCTCTCCTGCCTTCACCTCTCCCTCCTAAGAAAATCCAGACAATATAATACATGTGAGCCCAGGAGAGGTGGCACATGGGAATATGTGTATTTAGGCTACTTTCACAATTGCGGCAGCAGGGTCCGGCAAGCTGTTCCGGCAGGGGAACGTTAGCCCACTGTGCCGCTGGAAACGTGCTGTAGTTTTCGTCCGGCCACCTCTCGGCATGATTGCCGTGTTGCGACTGGACCTCTGGCCCACCCTAATTATAGAGAATGGGGCCAGAGTGGACTTCCGGTGGCACAGTGGGCTAGCATTAGCATGGATCCAGCAGGCTGTTCTATGTATCTATGTATGGCACAGGTATCTATGGCTGTGTTAATATAACATTTGGGATGTATGTTTAGTGTATATGATAGGGAAGAACCTGATATACAGGCTAAATACATACTTATTCATTTTTAAGTTGGTAAATGTGGGGCATCTAAACCCAGCCCCCTGAGAATGCCGCAACTCCAAACAACCATTTATGGAAGGAGTTATCATTAGCCAGCCCAGTTTTGGCCAAGGACATTCTCGAATTTCCAGGGACTGTCTCTGAAAATCATTGACAGTCCTGACAATTTTGGGACAGTAGGCAACTATGTAAATGTGTCTATAGAATTATATTAGGCAGACGGAGGCCCAAAGAGGATCTTATTGTCCTTCTCATGTGTACAGCCCAGTAAGTAGGTGCGCCACCCTGTTGAAAGTAACATGGGAGCTCACTCTTATCATTGAGCACAGATTGCAAGATGGGCAATTCCATGGGCATAGAGGTCTGATAGAGTAGCCCCCAAGGTCACCGGACTTTTCTCTCTGGGGCCATGTAAAGTCCTTTGTGTATTAAAAAAAAAATCTGCAATATGGCTCACCTGAAATGACGAATTCTACAGTGTTGTGAAAAAGTACCACTTGCGATTCTTCACCGCGTTCACGAAGACTGGATTAAACGTGCATCTTACAGAATGGTGGACCCGTCAAACATGTCATGTAAAGCACTTTAGGTAACCTTGACCTCGTTTAATTCCTAAACAGATAAAGATAGGTCACAATTGACACCTCCAGGGTATTTCTGTGTAAATTGTAGCCAAGACTGATATATCACATGACCCCCTCCCCACTGGAAAAACTTGAGTGGAATTCAATATGACGGATTTCAAAATGGCAGCTGAAAACGTTTCCTCCACCAAATAACGCAGCCTCCCTCCCAATTAATACTTGCAAACATTGGAGGTCAATTTTCTACAAATTATACCAGCTAAAATGTCTTATATGTGGATTTAGCTGCAGGTACATTGAAAGAGGTGAAATCTGCAATAGAAAATTCACAGAAAGAATTAACATGTGTATTTAAAGGGGTTTTCCAGTAAGTAGATATTGACGACTTACCTTGAGGATAAAAAGAATGAGAGCTGAGCTGCAGTACCCCGCCACGGCCACTACACAGTGGTTAGAACATTGTACTTCTGGCTTTGCCCACTCTATCGTTTCTGTTTAAACCCTTTAAAACCCACATCTCAGGTCAATTTTGGTGGATTTTCTCTTACAATGTGTGCATGAGATTTGCTAGAATGTCATCTATATGGTTGCTATTTTAACTTTTTGCGGATTTTTTATCCAATCAGGACACCAAATCCACAGCTTATCTGCTATTTGTGCCCACATCCTTACTGCTGGGGAGGTGCGCCATTCCTCTGCATTCAACTATATGTCCGGTGCATTATTTGATCATTCCTATTTTTTGAGCCCTTTGGCCTAGTAGTACACTTCGCCATTTGATCTATTAGTACCCATGCCCATACTATGCTGCCTTTACATGGGAAGCATTTTAGGTGACAGGTCCACTTTCAGCTCCTGTGCCGTATAGCCAGGGATCAGGAACCTCTGGCACTCCAACTTATCTGAAACTACAACGCCCAGGGCAGTAGGAAGATTAAAAATATTGATCTGCTACTCATGTATTTCTGCAGATAATAGCCCTAAATCCTGGTGGCAGAGTCCCAAATATTTTTTTTTTAGTATCTGGGAGTCATAGAGTGGGCACTATCGAACCTAAGGCCGGCCCTGACTGCAGCCATGATGGAAAAGGCCGACTTTAGATAATAGAGAAGGAGGTCACATGACATGGTCTAGCAAATAGAAATCAAGGATAGTGTTAGTGAAATTAGAAGGTGTCAATCATCATCATCCAAGAAAATGCTTTGTATAGAGATGACGGACACTTCTATGTACTAGGTATCCTTTAACTACATTCATAAAAGTAAAGCCTGTATTATACTAGCAGATTATCTCTAACAAGTGTTCGTAGTAACTGGTGATCTGGCAGTGCAATATCGCTGCCAATTACCACATGAGCTAGCACATGCTTGGGCATCAGGCAATCCCAATCTTTCAACAGGTTTAAATAATTGTTTGACAGAGTCAGATTGTGCTGTCTAATCACGATCTGCTGCCGGTAAACAATGATTCAGTATTGGGAGAAGCGATGGCATAACTATCACTCCTTCCTATACTGAGGAGGAGATTGTTGCATGTAATAGCTTCCTTCCCGACAATCCGTGGCATAATCTGCTCTAATACAGCCTTAAAGAGGACCTTTCACCACTCCTGACATGTCTGTTTTAATAGCTTCATGCATTTCCCATGTAATAACAATTCTGGAGCCTCTAGTCTTATGTTTTGCCATTGTTTTATTATTTCATCTAGAAGTTATGAATGAATTGCTCAGTCTGTCGTAAGGGTACAGAGGGGAGGTAACAAGTTGGGGGTGTGTCCAGGGCTGTTTCTAGAGCCGGGCGAAGGGTGTCACGGCACGGGGCGCATCACTTTAACAAGCAGAAGGGGGCGCTGGCACTGGTGTGCTGATCAGCAGCAGGGCCAAGACTCAGCTAATGAGCGCTTCTACAAGCGCTCATTAGTGAAGGAGGCTGACGGACATTGAGTACAACACCCCCTGCACTAGCTGTACTCACCGCTTGCCCTCTTCTTTATGGCTGCAGTATTTACTGGCACAGAGCAGCCTGTAAAGAGTGTGTGAGGGAGGAGGCGGGGGCCTGTGGGAGCGTCAGGCAAGGAGGACAAGGCACTGAGGACTGTATGGAGCTGCATGAAGGAGGAGGCGGGGTCACTTCAGATGGCAGCTGACCTGTGAGGAACTTTCTTCACAATAAGTACAAAACATAATGTAAATGTACTGGAGCCTGTGCATGGGGAATGTGATGTGTATGAGGAGAGAGGGGGGTCTCTGTACATGAGGTAAGGGGGGTCTCTTTACATGAGGAGGGGGGGGCTCTGTACATGAGGGGAGATGGGGGGCTCAGTATATGAGGGGAGATGCTGTGGGGGGGCTCAGTCTACAAGGGGAGATGCTGTGGGGGTGCTCAGTATATGAGGGGAGATACTGTGGAGGATGGGGGTGCTCAGTGTAGGTGGGCAGATACTGTGGAGGAAGGGGGTGCTCAGTGTATGAGGGGAGATACTGTGGAGGATGGGGGTGCTCAGTGTATGAGGGGAAATACTGTGATTGACAAGTGAGCGTTGGGATCAAAAAAGTGTCACTACTTTTATTATTTTATCCTGTTCTCAGCAGTTGGATAGTACACTAATGTCCGCACGTGGGGCAGCAGCGGGCATAGTATTGGTGGACATACAGGGTGGTAATGTTAAAGGGGGCAGCTATATATTTGCTATAGAGGGTCGGGGTGGACTGCAGAAACAACAAGCCATAAGGCATAAGCTGAATTCCTTGGTACCTAATGCAGAATCTGTAGCAGACCTCCTCTACCCTGCGCCATTTATTAATAGTCTTGTCTGTTTATGTGGCAGAGGGGGCTCCGCACCCCTGACCAAAGACGTCTGCGCATGAGCTTTTGGACCAAACTGAAGAGAAAAGGAAAGTGAAGAAACTGAAATCTGGGGAGACGTCGCCTGTAAGTCACTGGGTTTACCTTGGGTAACTGATTCTCTCAAAATGTGTTTTAATCTTTTCATTAGAAAGAGTTTTGTATTTTTCGCCCTGTTGGCAAAATTCCCTAGAAGCTGCCCTGGGTGTGTCCCTGCACAGTCTCACTGCATCCAGTCAATGCTGCCATTGTCAGACACACCCCTAACTGGTTAACACCCCTCAGTACCCTTACACAGGACATGGAGACAGGCAGATACAAATAGTCCCAATGCTGACATTCAAATCAGAGATGAAGTAGATACAATTTGAGGAGTTCATAAAAAAGAAACTATATTGCATTTTAGTTTATGGCAAAATATCCTTCCCATTCAGCACCTAAATGTAGGTTCATATATGTGCTCGGTTCTGATAGAGGAGCAGACTACCAAAGTTACCGGAGTTACCAAATCCAGGACACTGACGAGCACCATGGGTTCCTGGCATAAATGCCGGCTTTCTGCTGAAAAAATAGTGCTGCATGCTGTGCTATACCGGAAACACGTTGGTTCCCTGCCAGATCCCATTATAGTGAATGGGGATAAAGCAGTGTGTGGCCAAGATGCCGGTTTCCTTCCAGAAATAGCCCTACATGCAGCTATTTTTCTGGCAGAAAGCTGGAATTTATACCGGAGACCAGGGGCGTAACTACCATAGTATGGGGCCCATAGCAAGACGGGGCCCAGTTGGGATCATCTCCTCTTCTACTGAGGATTAAAACTTGGTCAGGATTCTACCCTCTAAAGAAACAAATTTTAGCAAATGAGGCAGTGAAAAAAATGGCTCAAGCGTCATTGATAGGAGTTTAGGCAGAAACCCTTCTGTCCTGTGTGAGGGGCCCTGGTTTGATCCTTGCTATGGGGCCCTTACTTCTCTATATACGCCACCGGTTCCGCACAGGATCCCATTATAGTGAATGGGGATCCAGCAATTCTCTGCCAGAACAGACTACTGGAGAACCTACCCAGGCTGCCAGCTCTCCCAAATATCAAAGCTTTGGGTTGGGTGGCAGAGGTGTGAATCACAGAAGCTGTATAACCAACAGATCAGGGACCACTATCTATTTTCTTAGCAGCTGAATTTTAATCACTATATCATGTCTGAATGGTACTCCATGGGCAATTCTCATTCCAAAAATGTGTGCCAAAGTGCTGCTTAGGCTTCCTCAGGAGGAGGCCGGACCATCTTACTTTCTGGTAGGAATTACAAACGTTAGCACTGTGACCAATCAACCAGAGATGGTGTGGGTGCTGCAAGTCCTAGAGACGCCCATCACTGCACCCCTATATGTCTCAGCAGAATAAAAAATCAGAAAGACTCCCTACTAAAATAGTGAAATAGTCCAACAGGGAAAAACTGCACTTTGGCACACTGACAGCGTAGTAGAAGTATCAGGCACAGAAAATCTCTCAACCCACTCTGCAGTTTGGGGATCACTAAGGTAGTTGTACTCCGTTAGCCACATTCCCCATGTACATAAAGTGACAAACAACACAGCACACCACTCACAGTCACAGGATTGGATTACCTTAAATCCAGCTATTAATCCAATCTTCAATCCAAAGATCAATGTGACCGTTGCTTCCCTGCTGTGCCCTGGAACTCGTACTTGGTACACACGCTGACATACAATTTGCTTCAGTCCACTGGAGCTGCCCCGGCCGGCAGCAAGCTGTATGTGGAATGTGTAACAAGTGTATGTGGAATCAAGAGAATAAGACCAGGTTGGTGGGGGGTGACTACAGTGGAAAAATTTCCAGAGCAATAACTCATTGGATATTTCATTTAACACCTTAATGTCAAATAGACTGAATTCAGGAATGGGACTGTTTGCTTAATAATATGAATGGTAGAGCTACAAATTCCAGGAAATCAAATGCTGAGTGGGCAGAAGGATATATTCACCATTGATTTATAAATTCCAGGGATACGGACTATCTGTGTCCTAATGGTGTCAGTGAATGAACTACAAGTCCCAGAATGGCTAGATTTAGCAACTTGAGAAGGACTACTGTGGGTGGAGGCTATCCCTGATGCACCGTCAGAAACATTTTGGGAGCATAGCCTCTGTCCCCTTCTATTACTCTCGTTAGCGGTGAGGTCACCCATCAGACAGCCAGTTTCATTTTTGCTTTGGAGCTTGCCACCAGTCGGGGCAGCTCCAATTGACTGAAACACATTTGTCCAGATTTACTAATTGTGAAGATGGAGTAAACGTAGGCCGGCTGTCTCGACCTACACCAAATTTATTACAGGTGTCTAGGCTGGATGATAAATGTGAGATAGACACTTTTTACTGACTCTACACATGTGGACAGAATTGTTAGTACCCTTCTATTAAAGAAAGAAAAACCATCAATGGTCACTGAAATAACTCAGTAATAATAAATAAAAATTTACTCAAAATCAACTAATGAAAATCAGACGTTGCTAAGGAAACTGTTCAGGACAAACCCTTAACTTAAAGGGGTTGTCTGGGTTCAGATCTGAACCCGGACACAACTCGATCTGTACTCATTCACCATGATTAAGTGGAACATCTGAGCTTTTTATGCTCCTATGCTCCCCCTCAAACATAGAGCTGTTGTGACGTGCCAGAACGCTCGAGTTGTGTCTCATCTGTCCAAAGGACATTCCCCCAGACGGTTTGTGGCTTGTCAGTATGGATTTTGGCAAATTCTAGTCTTGCTTTTTTTTTTTGCTTTCAACAGTAGTCATCTTTCATTAAGGCCACTTTTTTTAAGACAGTGATGAATGGTGCGATTTGACACTGATTAGAGATGAGTGAATCATCCAAAAATTTGCTTTGCCAAATATTCGTCGAACTTTTCAAAAGATTCGTACCTCATACGAATCTATTCAGCGAAGCTACGTACAAATCATACGTTATTATGTGGTGTTTTGCGAACATTCGCGTACTAATAACGAATGTATATTTGTTAAAGGTACTTATGTGAACACGTACGCTTGAGCGTATGAATTGCGTACGAAAATGACGGGCTTTGCTGGAGCGGAATGGTGGAGCAGGAGGAAAGCTCTGAGTCTGACCTCTGGCTACACGATACTGTGTCAGCAGATGACAGCAGATCATCTGGCTGTGATTGAGATGAGTGTGCCCTCCACTCCACTACCTTATCCACTTTCTCCTCCACTACAATTTTGCTCCTTGGTGGGTTAGCCTGGTGGAACAGTGGCTAACTATTGCGAATTCTACAAGTAGAAGCTCCGGCTACAGGTCCTTTGGCACTGCTGCCCTGTGCCACCTTCTCCTTTTTTTTGGAGCTCGAGGTCTGGCTGGAACCCTTTTGCTTTTCCATGCCAGACATTTTTCACTTGACTGTGACCCTGCAACTGGTCTTTGTCTCTCTCCCTGTCTCTCTCCCTATCTCTCTCCCTGTCTCTCTCTCCCTGCCTGATTAATTACTAGCCCTGCACTGGCCCTGCAGTATCCCTGATATGTGCAATATGGATTCCCAGAACAATTACACCCCTTTCTTCCCGGGCTTTATGCCGCATGAATAACGAACAGTAAAAGTTCGCTAATTAAGTGAATTCGTACGCATCAGTGTATAAAGTAACTTATACGTAAAATTAGCATACAATTTATCGGACAAGTACGTAGCGAATGCGTAGAAAGCTTTAAGAACATTTTCGAATCTAAAAAAGCGAATCCCAAAAAATCCGGATTCGCTTCGCAGTGGAAAATTTCCAAGATTTGTATCGAATCTACGAAGCGGCGAATAGATTCGCTCATCTGTAACACTGATGTATCTTGACCTTGGAGTTCACCTCTAATCTCTTTGGAAGTTGTTCTGGGCTCTGGTTACTATTTGTA
Source organism: Rhinella marina (assembly GCA_900303285.1). Classification (NCBI taxonomy): domain Eukaryota; kingdom Metazoa; phylum Chordata; class Amphibia; order Anura; family Bufonidae; genus Rhinella; species Rhinella marina. Next base: position 24,567 of record ONZH01004680.1, on the reverse strand, counting down.
TTATTTGTCTCTTCAATTTGTCATCAATTTTCCTTTTGCAGCTACGTCCAGGTAGGCTGACTACAGTCCCATAGACCTTAAACTAATGAATAATATATGCAACTGTAGTGACAGGAAAATCAAACTGTTTGGAGATGGTCTTATAGCTTTTACCTTTAACATGTTTGTCTACAATTTTCTTTCTAATCTCCTTAGACAATTCTCTCCTTAGCTTTCTTCATGTTCAGTGTGGTACCCACCATGAAACCAAACAGCACAGTGACTACTTGTAACCCTTTAAATAGACAGGCTGACCGATTACAAGTTGGAAGACACCTGTGATGGTAATTACCGGACACACTTTAGTTTCACATGTCCCTATGGTCAAATTATTTTCAATCTTTTCTAGGGATACTATAACAGATTCAAAAGCAATGTCTGATTGTCATTTATTGATTTTCATTAAATTTTTATTATGACTTTTGTCGGTTTCAAGTCATTTAGGTGACCATTGTGGGTTGGCTTATTTTGAAACAGATTTTTATGCCAGAATGTGGTGCATCTTAATTTTATGCCAGAATGTGGTGCATCTCTTTCCAATGAGGCCCCCCCTTCCTTTATACTAAACCGCACCCATTGTTGAGCATGTTGGAAAAAGTATAGAAACCCTAGATGCACCAAATTGCACCACCTTTTAGATACATTTTTAGGGGATACACATTAGTAAATGTGGGCCATTGAGTATCATAGTGTGTACTTACTACAAGGAGGAGTGCGAGCACACAGCACAGCACAGTCACATGGATCTTTGGATTGGAGATTGATTTGATAGCTGGATTTAAGATAATCCAGTCGTGTGACTGTGAGTGGTGTATTGTGTTTCCACTTTATCTACAGGAGGGGGGAATTGTAGCTGAGTACAGCTACTTTGGCGATCCCCAAACTGCAGACTGGATTGAGAACTTTGCTCTACTTAATAGTTTTACTATGTTGTCAGGGTGCCAAAGTGCATTTAGTGTGCGCCTGTTGGACTATTTCACTTTTCTATATTTTCAACGAGGAACACGTCTGTGGGCTCTCCCTGCAGTAGCAGATGATGTTGAAGGTGTTATGAGGGTGATAATGATCTGAGGACTTTCTATGCCGGAAGTCCTCCTAATCTAACTGCAACTCACTAAGGATTCCCTGCTCCGGTAATGTAACCAACTATATATGAATAGTTATTGGACTGTACTTCACTGGAGCATCCCATCATAGGGAATCCTAATTGAGCCCTAGCTGAGTTAAAGGGGTTGTCTCATGAAAAATATTTGACAGTTTTCAAACCAGCCTGTGGGTCTGAATACTTTGTAATTAAAATTTAGCATAACCACTGAGTTATTCAATAAAATTTATTTGTATAGAGTGACTTGCTGTTTTTTTTTTCTTCTCCGACTCATCCTTCAGCTGCCTCCTGAGCTGTGATAAGGACAGCATGGACACGCCCCCTGAGCTGTTATAGGGAGAGCATGGACACGCCTCCTGAGCTGTGATAGGGAGAGCATGGACACACCCCCTGAGCTGTTATAGGGAGAGCATGGACACGCCTCCTGAGCTGTGATAGGGAGAGCATGGACACACCCCCTGAGCTGTTATAGGGAGAGCATGGACACGCCTCCTGAGCTGTGATAGGGAGAGAGCTCCAGCAGATAAGACACACCACCTGAGCTGCAGTAGAATAGACACTCCCCTTGAGCTTTCAGCTTGATATAAATCTGCCAGAGCAGTGAATGGGGAGATCCATGTGAGGTGGAGGGCTGGTTCTAGCTTTGGTAGAAACAGATTGTCATATACTCTATCGTGTCTGATTTGGATTTTTTTACAATAATCCTGGGATAACCCCTTTTAGGAGAACTGTGACAGTTGTGAAACCAAAATGGCAAAACAGGGTCACTTATTGGGCACTGCTTGTATTCCATAAGAATCAATTTGTGGAGATGATGTTCAACTAAATTCAGGTATTTATTTGACCCTTAAAGCCTCAAGCAATACAAATAGTGGAAAACATGTCTTCAAAGTATTTAAAGGGTTTTTTTTTATTGATGACCTACCTACACACCAAGTGGGTAACTGTCATAATATATTCAGAGATATACTGCTGAATGCAATAAATGCTGAAATCACAGCTGAAAATTGGAGAAATGATTATTGAATAATTATCACTTGTGATATTATTTATATTTATCCACAATTAATGCCAGATAGGTATATAGTGCCCTAGAGTATTATGCATAATGTATTACTAGCTGTTAAAGGGGATGTCTCACTTTAGCATGACATTTATCATGCAGAGAAAGTTAATACAAGGCACTTACTAATGTATTGTGATTGTCCATATTTCCTCCTTTGCTGGCTGGATTCATTTTCAATCACATTATGCACGGCTCATATCCAGGGGTTACGACCACCCTGCAATCAAGCAGCAGTGGCCGTGCTTGCACACTGTAGGAAAAAGCGCCGGCCTCAATGTTGGCCAGGATCACGGGAGTGCGCATAGGTCAACATTTTTTCCTATAGTGTGCAAGCACGGCCACTGCTGCTGGATTGCAGGGTGGTCATAACCCCTGGATATGAGAAGTGTATAATGTGATGGAGAAATTAATCCAGCCAGCAAAGGGGGGGAATATGGACAATCACAATACATCAGTAAGTGCCTTGTATTAACTTTCTCTACATGATAAATGTCATTGCTGAAGCATCCATGCCTGCGATTAGACTGAATATAACAATATATCGTTGACCACTTGGCAGGGCCGCTCCAATAATCATAACAGCTGCTGGCTGTGTTTTACACTATGTTACATTACTAATTGTTTAGCTTTTGATCGCATCATCCAGCCTTTGATGTATATGAAGATGCCTTTGGCCAAATCTTGCATTGCAATTACACTTATATTAAAGGGTTTCTGTCACCTCGTTTTTCCCTATTAAACAGGATGACATTCTCAATATGCCAATGTCACCTGAGTCTAAGTCTGCTATTTATTTTCTTTACAGTGTCCCCATTTTTCTTTAATTTAACCTTTTATAATATGCTAATTAGCCTCTTAGGAGCGGGCGGCGGGGCGTTGCCCCTGCTCCTAGAGGCTCCGTTTGCCCACCTTAGTCCACGCCCTTTTCTTCCTGAATGACAGGACCAGGCCAGCGTTCGTGTCCTCAGGCTGGCCCTGTCTGCGTCTCGCGCCTGTGCCGTCCCGTGCAGGCACAGTGCGGGATCTGGGAGCCGGCGAGCTACCCTCATTCACTGCACCTGCGCCGAATACTGAGCGGGACGGCGCAGGCACAAGATGGCAGACAAGGCCAGCCTGAGGACACGAACGCTAGCCTGGCCCTGTCACTCAGGAAGAAAAGGGCGTGAACTAAGGTGGGCAAACTGAGCCTCTAGGAGCAGGGGCAATGCCCCCCTCGCCCCCCCCCCACTCCTAGGAGTCTAATTAGCATATTATAAAAGGTTAAATTAAAGAAAAACGGGGACACTGTAAAGAAAATAAATAGCAGACTTAGACTCAGGTGACATTGGCATATTGAGAATGTCATCCTGTTTAATAGGGGAAAAACGAGGTGACAGAAACCCTTTAAAGGAGTTTTCCGACATTTTAATACTGATGACTTATCCTTTGGCATCAGTATCTTATTGGTCTGACACCCGTGAACCCTGCCAATCAGCAATCTGCTGCCCAGAAACGATGCAGCTGTATGGGGACGAGCAATCGCAATAGCCATCCCTCATCCTCATATTGTGGAGGTGATCACTGCATGTAAAGTAGCGGTCTCCTTCACTGAATGAGCTGCCAACTGTCAGAAAGGAATGCTTTCTTCCTGACAATTGGCTTTGCTTGGCCCGTGTAAACCCGCCTTTACGCAGGAACTGGAAGGTTTATACCACTCCATACCTCTTTAGGTACTGACATTTACAGCCACACAATGTAGCCTGTAAAAATCAAATACCAGTAAGGCCCCATTCACACGACCGTATGTATTCCGTGATCCGTATAAAAACGGAACGGAAGACATACGGAAAGTCTTCCGTAGTGTTCCGCATTTTTGTGGACCCATTGACTTTAATGGGACTACGGACGTGATTTTGCGGCCAAGTATAGGACATGTTTAATTTTTTTTGACGCGAGAACTTCCGTAATATACGTTGTGCATTCCGCATTTTTTTTCTCCTATGAAAAAATGAATGGGTCCGCATGGTTCCGCATCTTATCCGCAAAAATGCGGATAAGATGCGGAAATGTACATACGGTCGTGTGAATGGGGCCTAAATGTCTCCTCCTGGTAATACTGGCCTCATATTAAAGGCAAATGACATTTATCTTGTAGACAAATTTAGTACAAGGCACTTACTAATGTATTTTGATTGTCCATATTGCCTCCTTTGCTGGCTTGATTCATTTTTCTGTCGCATTATACACTTCTCATTTCCATGGGTACAACCACCCTGCAATCCAGCAGTCATGGCCCTGCTTGCACACAATAGGAAAAAATGCGTCCTCCCACAGTCCCGACCACCAATTGGCCGGTGCTTTTTACTATAATGTGAAATCACAATACATTAGTAAGTGCCTTGTATTAACTTTATCTACATGATAAATGCCATTTCCTGAAGTGAAACAACCCCTTTAACGAGTTAGTAACCCTAATCAACACCCTAGGGTGGACCTCCACTTGCTAACTAGCTACACACAATAATATTGCTGGCTGTGTTTCCTGATGCAGCTCCCATCCCACTTTAAGTCTCATGCCTGCTTCTGACCATGTGGTCTGCAAAGCACTACTCTTTATCAACTTTCTGCCATGTGCTCTCACTACATACTTATTGCAGTAGATGGCAGCATAGCATCAGTGTTGTTTCCAACACTCATTTATCCCAGCGCAGTACATCATAGTGCATTGAATCCGTAGTATGTTTCCCTCTATCTATGTTGTCCAAAGTATTTGAGTGTTGACATACCATTGCAGACTGTGTGCAACATTTCCCACCAATATACTAATAGGAAGTTTTACCCTCCTAATGCAGTACCTTCTTTTGTGTTACCCCAGCAGTGTAAAACTCACACAGCAAATACAGCATGTTAGACTTTTAATTTTCAGATAAAACCTGGTTTGTCAACCTAAATGCGTGGACATGGCACACGTAAGTGCAAGGAGACACTGTATAATGCAGCATGTAAAAAGCATATACTTAAAGTTGTATCGACAGTCACGTAATAGTCCAACAGTTTAACCTGGTGGACTAGCTGTCTCATATGGATCAATGGTATCAAACAGTGCTTTATGCAAAAGATATGCATTTTCTTCTCTGTGGCAGAGTCATAAGATTAGATGCTCCAGGATTGTTTTACATGAGGGATGCAAATACAGTAGCTGCTAAAACAGACATAGCAGGAGGTGATAGGTCCTCTTTAAAACCTGTTTCCCAGTAATATTTACCCAGAATCAGCAACAGGGCCACATCCCTCCTCCCCGCGGGCATCACCTTTCCCTCATTACATGTCCATCAATATTTACATTCTTCTGTTGGTTTTGAGAATCATAATACATTGATTTCTCATTACAATACAGTGAAATCTCTATTTGGTATCTTTTAATCCAGAAAGTATAAACTACAGCCTCTATGAGATCTACAATCACAAAAGATACACTTGTATCTGCGGGACTTACAGTATAGCAAGGGCGACGCACATTGAAACCGCTGATTGCTACAGTTTTCTTATTTTGGGCTACAAATCCTTATTTCAATTGGTCTTTATTAAACATTTTCAGCCATTTTATCTGTACAGATATCAGTCTCTGTGTGCCTGTAGATTAGCAGGCATTCTGTTCACAGTGAGTCCTGTCAGATAGAAGTCCTGATGGCTCACGTGTAGTCAGACTGATAAGAATTTAGCTTAAATAAGTGTTTATGAGCTGTCAGGGGTTCATAGATAAGGACCAATCTGTCAGAGCTTCTATCTGCCGAGAATTACTGCAAACTGAAAGCTGGCTTCTCTGCAAATACACAGAGACTGACATCTGTACAGAAAAAAAGGCTGAACATTTTTTATTAAGACCAATTGAAAAAATGATTTGTAGTCCACAATGAGTAAAATGCAATAATAAAAAATGTCCCCAAAAGTGTCCATACTAGCCTTTAAATTCTCCATAGAGAATAATAGTGGAACTGGTGGAAGTGACCACGCTGGTTACCTACACTTTCTGCTGCACTTCTGTCCAGGTGTATTGCCACCATTCCTGCTGCTTTCCTTACCGGAAACTGAAGAATTATAATGTTCATCACTTCACCATAATCCCAGTGTTTTCTGCAAAAACTGACACAGAAAGCTGTGTGTATCTCTAATGACCTATTTTTGTTGCAGTCCTGCACATGAAGGGCTCCTTTCTCTATTTTCTATTCTATATTTATAATCTTATAATTATGTCACTTTTACGTCATTGCCTTTTTTTCCATAATTGTCTTAAATGTTATAATATCTAAAAACAGTCTGACTACAGCATGGGTGACAGAGATCTCAGCACATCTCCTCAGACACCATCCTCTATTCTGAAAGACATGAAACTCCTCAGCTCAGTCTCTTCCATATAACCTCATAGACAGTAGGAAGCTGATTTTGACGTAACAGTGCCCTATATGGGCAGCTGCATATGGCACGTCCTCCCTGGCCCACAGGTTATATGAAGTTTCCAGCTAATGCAATGTCTCATAGATAAGGACAAGTCTTACCTGAGCACCTGTGCTTGCTCCCTGCAGCGTCTACACCAGGAGAAGATACTCCAGGGCTCTTTAAAAAGGTATCAGCATTGATTAATCAAACATCTGCCTCGGGCTCCACACCACATGATCGATTATTATATAGGATTGTCTTATTTGTCTTTCCCAGTCACTGATCAGTGGAAGGAAAGGATCCTGTAAAACTGGGCCAACATGGATGATGTATAATCGGGTTGCAAAAAAACCGAAAAATATCTTCCCCACACCTAATAGTACATGTATAAGATTCAAATAGGGAAATGTGAGGAATCCCTTGTGACTGCACTCAGGCAAGTCTGCTTCTGTAGTAACTATGGGCCCCACAACAGCTTAACAAGTGCTGCACAGTGGGAAAATTCTCTCCCCCCTTCAATTATGCTCACACAAAACCCGAACCAAGGAGAGAAGAACAAAAACACAAACAACAAGATGGGTTGATGCAAGAGGTGAGCCACAGCATGTATTAAAAAGAGATACACTGGAAAAGAAATATCCTTCCAAAAACCACACACACTCTTGCCTATATCTTTACCATAAAGCCCACAAAGTTTAGTTTGTGGAAGTTTAGATTTTGCACTGCAAGGATACTCTGTCTGCTGTGAAAACAAGTATAATAGAGAAAAACATGACAACGTGGAGTGGAGGGTGGGAGATTTCAGTTGAAAAAGATGAAGGTCCATTGCAGTCCTAGGTGAGCCTACCCCTTCTTTTAGTAAAGGGAGCCCCTGCTTGGCTTGCACTATGGATAAGGTTTTATGCAGTCCCTGGACCATTATCTAAACACGTTCAATCCTACCAAGATCACAGTCCCCTACCCCAGGAAGCTACAGAATAGTCACACAGCATAACCCCCTAGTCCAAGAACCCACATGGATCAAAGCCCCATGGATAGATGACAGTCCTTTGCCTCAGGACCCCTATCCCCATAGATTTCAGTCCCTAGACCCTAATCGATCATAGCCCCTACTTCAGGACACCCATAGATTGCAACGCCCTTCCACAGGACCCATCCCAGAGATTACACCATCTTAATGCAGGACCCCCACCTATAGATCACAGCCCCTAAGCCAAGATGCCTCATATATCAATGTCCCTGACCTTAGGACCACTTATACATCACACATCTTGTACAACAGCACATAGACTGCATCTTCCTACATCAGGCCCTCCTTCAATAACAGACCCCTATCCCACAGATCACAGACAATATTACAAGACGTCCTGATGGATCATAGTCTCCTGCCCCAGGACCACCCATAGTTCACATTCCCCTACCTTAGAGATCTAATAGATCATAGCCCACTACCCCAGGCCTCCCATAGATCCCTACCCAAGGCACACTCATAGATTGTAGCCCCAAGACCCACCATAGATCAAAACCCCCCGCATGAGGACTCAAATTGATAGCAGCCTCTTACACTAGGAACTCCCTCAATGACAGCCCCAAACCCCAGGGCATTCATAGATCACAGCCCCCTGCATCAGGACCACCATATGTTATAGCCCCTTGCTCAAGGATCTTCCATAAATTACAGCTTACTACCCCAGGACACCCAGTAGATTGCAGCCATGTGTTTAGCATCATACCAGATCATCACTTCATCTTATCATTTATAGTTTCTGGCACACATTTACTAATGTGGTTGATTTGGAATTGTGTTGTAATTTATACCAAATTTTGTCACACTTTTGGCATTTCTCATTTTAGACAAATTTATGAGGCAAGTTAGCAAAATAGAATAATCCACTACATCTTGCAGCTCAAGGGGTGTGGCTTACTGGGAAGCAGGCATGGCTTAAAGGGAACCTGTCATCTCCGAAACACTCCCTGAACTAGAGTAAGCGGTGTATAGTGTAAGTGGTGTCGAGTCTGGTTATGTAATTTTTATCTTCATACTCACTTCCATTCTGATGTTGTGCTCCCACAAACCTGCAGTAAAATGCACTCCTCTCTATGCATATTACTGCCGGTTTGTGGGAGCACAGCGACGGAATGGAAGTGAGTATGAAGATAAAACTTACATATTCGGATTCAGCATCACTTACACTATACACCGCTTACTCTAGTTCAGGGGGTGTTTCAGAGATGACAGGTTCCCTTTAAGATGCACTATTTTGCGCCACAAGTTTGGTAGAAAATCGTATTGCAAATATTGAAATTAAGTCAACTAATAGTTGGTATAAACACAGCTATATTTATACGGTAGCTGGGGCTTTCCCAGGTACGAAGTCTGAATACTCCATATTATGGTCAGGATCAGGGGAGTCGTAGATGGAGTAGCAGTTGTCTGGGACACCACTGAACAGGAGGGAAGGCACAATTTATAGATGAAATGTTGATAAGATATATATATATATATATATATATATATATATATGTATTAGTATATATTTTAGACACAAAGGGAAAAAAAGTATAGAAACATATATGAACATTATGCATATGTTAAAGGGTTTCTGTCACCAGTTTTTTCGGTATGAATCAGGCTGACATTAGAGATGTGCTAATGTCACCTGATTCCAAATCTATATCTGTTTTATTTACTGGTGCCCCCATTTTTATATAAAATGAACTTTTTATGCTAATAAGGCCTCTAGGTGCAAGGGGCATTACCCCTGCTCCTAGAGGCTCTGCTGATTGACAGGACCAGGCAGAGAAGAAACACTCCATTCACCATAGCTTGCAAGGACCTTCAATGATGTCATGACCATGTGATCAGTCACATGGTTAGGATCACACAAACAGCTTGTCTCCTCCTAAACCATGTGACTGATCACATGGTCATGACATCATTGAAGGTCCTTGCAAGCTATGGTGAATGGAGTGTTTCTTCTCTGCCTGGTCCTGTCAATCAACAGAGCCTCTAGGAGCAGGGGTAACGCCCCTTGCACCTAGAGGCCTTATTAGCATAAAATAAAAATTCATTTTATATAAAAATGGGGGCACCAGTAAATAAAACAGATATATATTTGGAATCAGGTGACATTAGCACATCTCTAATGTCAGCCTGATTCATACCGAAAAAACTGGTGACAGAAACCCTTTAAGCAGAGTCAGGTACTTTTTGTACATGGCAAAAAAACTCTATTGCATCTACAAGGAGCTCAAGGGTACAGGCCACATGGTCAAGCTTCTACACAGAAGCCAAAAAATGGAGCGAAATAAATAAAAAGAAGTAGTATTGGTCCTTTATACTTTCTCTCCTTTTATGATTCACTCCTGATTTTGGCTTCCAAAACTACATGCAGAAACCTGATTATGTGGCCGTATCCTAAAGGCTCATGCACATAGGATGTGTACGTCCATGTGCATTCTGTTTTTTGCTCACTGTCATCAGTAGAAGGGGTTATTCTTGTCCTCAATTTGCAATGTGGCCACTTAGAGCTGCAAAAAATACAGATGTGTAAATGGCCCCATACAAAAGAATGGGTCAATATGCTATTTTCAAAAATACATGGATAGCACACTGAACAAATATCTAATCATTTGTATGAGCACTAAAACTGGTCTGTCACCATACAATGCTCTTCTACGTAAAAGACAGCCCAAACTGCTGTATTATTAACTATAATTATTACACTGCAGAAATGTATCCAGACACCTATTGAAATCTTTTAGTAAGTTCACCATCACAACCTCCTCTGGCAGAGAGTAACATTGTATCACTGCTCTCAGTAAAGAATAGTGTTGAGCGAGCATGCTCGGCCGAACTCGCTGTTCGGCCGAGCATGCCTACGCTCGGGTCCACTCGGTGTTCGGCCAAACACCGAGTGTACTCGAGCGCAATGCTCGAGTCTGTTCCCCGCACTGTAATGTTGATTTGTACGCTAATGCGTACAAATTTGTATGCTAATGCGTATGCATTTATATGCTAATGCGTACGCATTTATATGCTAATGCGTACGCATTGTGCGCTAATGCGTACGCATTGTGCGCTAATGCGTACAAATTCAGTTAATTAGCCTACTTTTACGAGTGAAAGGAGTAAAAGAGGAGAAGTCGCGATTCTGACCTTTTTCTATTAACCAGACACCCTCCCCTCTCCCATTGACTAACATTATGCTCGGGTGCTCGGCTGAGCACTTGAGCAACCCCTAGTACTTGGCCAGAGCACCCGAGCATACGAGCACAGAGGTGCTCGCTCAACACTAGTTAAGAATCCTCTTCTATATTGATGGAGAAAACTTCTTTCCTCTGTAGAGGATGTCCCCTCGTCACAGTCACAGTCCTGGCTCCCCAATATTATACTGCAGAAACATATAAACCCCCTTATAATTCTAGAACTATGCAGATAGTGCCCTTTAATAATTATTGGCACGCAGTGTCCTAAAATAACTGCGCCCAGCAAATGGTGTCCCTGACACCAAGAGTGTAAACTTAATGTCCCTTAAAAATAACTGTGCTAAGCTGATACTGTGCCAGGGTGCCCCACAGTAATAGTGCTCCTAAAAGTCCCACCAATAGTAATAATTCTCTGATAGAGCACACATGGTAGTAATAGTGCTCCTACAGTGCCCCCAACATGTCCCCACTGTGCCCCAGAAGTAATAATGCTCCCATAGTGCCCATACTAGTAATCATGTTCCCCATAGACCCCCAGTAGTAATAAAGTTCACCATAATGCCCCCCAGTAGTAATAATTCTCCTTATAATGTGACAGTATAAAAAATGCCCCTTTTAATGCCCCCAGTTGAGCTAATGTCCCCATAGTGCGCTCATAATGTGACAGTATAAAATACCCCTATATGGTACCCCCCATAAATGCCCCCATAGTGCCTCTCCCCTCTTCCTCATAGTGTACCCCATAATGTACCAGTATAAAATGTCCCTATATAGTGCCCCTTTAGATACCCTCAGTGTCCCCCATAATTTGCAAGTATAAAATACCCCTTCTTAGTGCGTCCCGTAGATGCGCCCATAGTACTCCTCTCCCCCTTCCTCATAGTACCTGCCATAATGGGTCCCATTATAAAATGCCCCTATACAGAGTCCCCCCATATAAAATACTCCTTCTTTGTGGCCTCAGTAGATGCTCACATAGTGCCCCCCCAATAATGTGCCAGTAAGAAGTGCCCCCATAGTGCCCCCATGTGCCAGTAAGTGCCGCCATAGTGCCCTCCAATAATGTGCCAGTAAGTGCCCCCATAGATGCCCCCCAATAATGTGCCAGTAAGAAGTGCCCCATAGATGCCCCCCAATAATGTGCCAGTAAGAAGTGCCTCCATAGATGCCCCCCAATCATGTGCCAGTAAGAAGTGCCCCCCATTAATTCCACCCTAATCATGTGCCAGTAAGAAGTGCCCCCCCATTAATTCCACCCTAATCATGTGCCAGTAAGAAGTGCCCCCCATTGATGCCCCCCAATCATGTGCCGGTAAGAAGTGCCCCTCAGTGCCCCCACAGCGCTCCTTTCCTGTATTGTACCATATAAAAAAATAAACACATATAATTACCTCCATGAGCCTGTCAGCGATGTGATGCAGACCTCTTCCAGGCTGTATCCCGTGTTTTATGGCTCAGGCGGTGCGATGACGTCATCACGCCACCAGCACCGGCTTCTGATAGGCTGCAGGAAATAGGCGATAAGGACGGGGATACAGATGAATATGGAGATGAGCGCTTCCACAATGGAAGCGCTCAGCTCCCTCTGCCCTGCCGCCGCCCGCCACTTCTCACCAAAGCCGCGCCACCTAAGGAGATCGCCCCACCTCGCCTAATTGGCAGTGCAGCCCTGAATAGGAAAGTAAAAACTGGGTTAAGTGGTATTTTGCTTTTCTTGAGTCTGAAGACAGCACACATTTCCACCCAATGTATAATACTTTTTGTTTGGATCTATTTTATTTTCACAGTGTATAACTGGTTGGGTAGTTAATTATGCTAATTTGCATTTTAAATCTAGGTGGGCAATTCTAGGGAGGAGTATGAGACATGATTAACCCTTCTGTGCTACCTTTGGACTCAAGGAAAGCAAAATACCAGGCAACCCAATTGTCATTATATACACAGTATACACTATGTATATATTTATATATCTGGTGGGTTTCAAAAAGGCGGCCAGGAATGTTTCTTCCAACAAATAATGCAGTAATAGCCAGTGGGTGTGGACCTGCTGTGCGAACTAACCTTTTTGATTTATAGCTATCCCTAAGGGTGTTATCCTAGTGGCCCCCAGGCTTTCACCCTTTGGCCCCTATACAGGTATCTGGTCTTTGTTGCAGGGGAGCCACCAGGCCACTACCTCTTGAAATAATCCAGGTTTAGTTGGCAGCCGACCCATGGGCGTCAGAGAAACTGGAGTGAGCACTGAGGGGACAGGAAATAATTATAGTCAGGAAACAGGCTGAGGTCAGGGCAGACAGAGTTCAAGTGTGTCCGAGAAACTAGTCTAAAGTCAGTGCAGGCAGCAATGGATCATTACTGCAAAAAGAGGCAGCAGGCAGGCAGAAAAGTATCACACTTTTGCTGGTAAACTGGAAACCTAGGAACCCAAAGCTCTGGCAATCCCCCACTGGGGAAGTTTTCTTTTATACTTAAGCCATAGGCTGAGGAAGAGTTTGCATGCCCTTTAAAAGGTCAAGACACAGGCCAAAGTCTGCAGAAGAAACTTAAGACACTAGCAGATGGGACTTCTGCTGGTTGAAGGAAGGAGGAATGGGACTGGATCGCCAAGAGAGTGGAGGGGCTAACTGGATGAGTAGTACAGCACCCCTGCCCGCAAGGAACAGCGGGGCAGAGGCGGGCACAAGCAGCCAGCGCCACAAATATTTTCACACTTTGGAAGTCTATTTTCTCTAGATTATACCAGTTAAAAGGGAGTTTCCAGACTCCCATGCTCACGCTACTCTAATAAATGCAAGATACTGTATGTAAATTTATACATACACCTGGATAAATATACATCTACTATATACACACATTCATTTACACACTGCACACATGCAAATTAAACATAGTCATATACACACAATAGGTACAAATAACCTTCTCCCCTTACTTTTACATATAGTATACCAGGGCTGGCCAGCCTGCGGCTCTCCAGCTGTTGTAAAACTACAACTCCCACCATGCCCTGCTGTAGGATGATAGCTGTAGGCAGACTGGGCATGTTGGGAGTTGTAGTTTTGCAACAGCTGGAGAGCCGCAGGTTGGCCAGCCCTGTAGTATACTGTTGCTCCCAGTAGGCAGCTCGTCCTTGTGATATAAGTTAGAAAACAGGACTTCACTTTAATAATGATTAATTATTTAATAATCACTGTAATAATCATTTAATAATAATATGAAAAATATAAAAATATATATAACTATATAAAAATATATTTAAAAAAAATACATCAATAAACCGATCCACACATTACAGTGCTGTATTGTATGGGTCGATTCATCAATGTGTTTTTTAATAGATTTTTTGGAGTAACATTTCTACTTCATGCGTGTATGGGACTAATATTAATAGTCTTCTTTATTTAGGTTCTCTGTGTGGTCTGCAGCCCCTCTCTTCTTATCAGTGGTGTCAGACAGCAGACCGAGGGTGCACATTCTGTAGTCCAGGAGGCAAGAGTTTCTTTACTTTTGTATGGCTACTTTCACTCTAGTGTTTTTGTTGGATCCGGCAGGGTTCAGCAAAAACGCTTCCGTTACTGATAATACAACCGTCTGCATCCGTTATGAACAGATCCAGTTGTATTATCTTTAACATGGTCAAGACGGATCCTTCATGAACTCCATTGAAAGTCAATGGGGGACGGATCCGTTTTCTATTGTGTCAGATTGTGTCAGAGAAATCCGGATCCGTTCTGCTCTGCATCCCAGGACGGAAAGCAAACTGCAGAATGCTGCGGTTTACTCTCCGGTATGAGAACGGAAAGGAATGCATTTTGGAGCGCACCGTTCTGTTCAGTTACGTTTTGTCCCCATTGACAATGAATGGGGACAAAACGGAAGCATTATTTTCTGGTGTTGAGATCCTATGATGGATCTCTATAAGGGAAAATGGAAACGCTAGTGTGAAAGTAGCCTAAAAATGCTGCTGGGTTGAAAAAGACATCAGCTGCACAAGTCATCAGCACACTAAGACCTCTTTCACACGAGTGTGACGGATTAGGTCCGGATTCGTTCAGGAAAACTCGCACCATTTTGCAAGCAAGTTCAGTCAGTTTTGTCTGTGATTGCGTTCATTTGTTCAGTTTTTTCTGCGTGGGTGCAATGCGTTTTGATGTGTTTTTCACGTGCGTGATAAAAAACTGAAGGTTTACAAACAACATCTCTTAGCAACCATCAGTGAAAAACGCATTGCATCTGGATTACAATACATTTTTCACTGAAGCTCCATTCACTTCTATGGGGTCAGGGCTGCGTGAAAACCACAGAATATAGAACATGCAGCGTTTTTCCCGTGACGCAGAACTGAAGAGTGAAAAAAAAAGCCCATGTACACAGACACATTGAAATGAATGGGTCAGGATTCAGTTCAGGTGCTTTGCGTTCTTGTCACGCATCGCTCCCCAGTGGAAAATTCGCTCGTGTGAAAGAGGCCTAAGGGTGCCTGCACACGATGCCGATTACATGCAGATTTTCGGCTCTTTTTTTGGGGGCGGAAAATCCACAGCATAATACACTACTAGCAAAGTGTATGAGATCAGACAAATCCCATATAAAATTTGGCTTTTTCTGAAGTGTAGTTATTGTTGTTATTTTTTGTGGAAAACAACATAAAGTTTGCTATATATTAGTATAATTAAGAGTCAATTATTTTTTGGTTTATAATAGAGGTCATTTGTTAATATTCTAATGTAAATTAAAGTGTCTCTTTAGATAAACTATACATATATACAGTACAGATCAAAAGTTTGGACACACCTTCTCATTCAAAGAGTTTTCTGTATTTTCATGACTATGAAAATTGTAGATTCACACTGAAGGCATCAAAACTATGAATTAACACATGTGGAATTATATACTTAACAAAAAAGTGTGAAACAACTCTAAATATGTCTTATAGTCTAGGTTCTTCAAAGTAGCCACCTTTTGCTTTGATTACTGCTTTGCACACTCTTGGCATTCTCTTGATGAGCTTCAAGAGATAGTCACCTGAAGTGGTATTCCAACAGTCTTGAAGGAGTTTCCAGAGATGCTTAGCACTTGTTGGCCCTTTTGCCTTTACTCTGCGGTCCAGCTCACCCCAAACCATCTCGATTGGGTTTAGGTCTGGTGACTGTGGAGGCCAGGTCATCTGGCGTAGCACCCCATCACTCTCCTTCTTGGTCAAATAGCCCTTACACAGCCTGGAGGTGTGTTTGGGGTCATTGTCCTGTTGATAAATAAATAATGGTCCAACTAAACGCAAACTGGATGGAACAGCATGCCGCTGCAAGATGCTGTGGTAGCCATGCTGGCTCAGTATGCCTTCAATTTTGAATAAATCCCCAACAGTGTCACCAGCAAAGCACCCCCACACCATCACACCTCCTCCTCCATGCTTCATGGTGGGAACCAGGCATGTAGAGTCCATCCGTTCACCTTTTCTGCGTCGCTCAAAGATTGGTTGGAACCAAAGATCTCAAATTTGGACTCATCAGACCAAAGCACAGATTTCCACTGGTCTAATGTCCATTCCTTGTGTTCTTTAGCCCAAACAAGTCTCTTCTGCTTGTTGCCTGTCCTTAGCAGTGGTTTCCTAGCAGCTATTTTACCATGAAGGCCTGCTGCACACAGTCTCCTCTTAACAGTTGTTGTAGAGATGTGTCTACTGCTAGAACTTGCTAGAGCCATCTTGCTGTACACAATAGCCTTTGAAAGCGGTGGTTAGAGTGGACCTGTAGCCAGACATCTGGCTTGTAGCCCAATATTGTGTAAATGGCCAAATTGCTGTTTCGAAATCTTCACTTTAGCACTGCCCTCGCCGTTTTACAATGCTCTTGTCAGGCAGGCTGCCTGGCTGAAATCCTGGGTATGTCCGGGTTCAGCTCTGAAGGGCACTCTTCAATCTGGTACCATATGGATTAGATGTCTCTCAATGTAATTTTAAATTATTTATTTATAATCTTTTAAGAGTATAGAAAAAGACTGTTGACATATAACCTATTAGGCCTTAATAATACATATACTTCATTGATACATCAAATGAATTAAATAGCATGATTAAATGATTAAACTAAAAAAAATCTAAATAAATTCAATCCTTCTGTAGAGAATCACTATTCATAATACATCATGATTACTACATCACAGAATTAATTAATAAACCCCCCAAACAATATCTTTTAAAACTCAATAAGAGTGTAATAAAAAATATTGAATTCATCAAGTATGTAAACCAATATTATGCAATCCTTATATTATCTTTATTGTAGGTTTTATTGCTGTTAGTTAGTTCTTCTATATACACTTGGAAAATTAATTGTGCTATGTCTCTAGACACTTGTACACGTGTATTATCACTCAATTTTGGTGTTTGGTTGAGTATAGTTCAGTAACCGCGATTTATACATGCGTATAAGTAATTCACTTAGTGTAGTCCAGTAGACACTGTAACTTGATAATTAATATATAACTTAGTATAGTCCAGTAAACGCTGTGACTTAATGGTTATTATATAGCTTATTAAGGTCCAGTAAATGCTGTGACTTAATAATTTTGGTCTGCTAGCCACATAAATATTTATGCTTTGGGGTAAATAGTAATCATATACAGTAAGTGGTTCCACCTTTACTTTATCCTCTCGATGATGGCTGGAGGAGTAAGTTCTCAGGCTCTTTCTCGCTGTATAATGCGGTATAGCAGCAAGTTAGGGTAACGCGCGGCGTCTAACGTGGCGTCCCACGTGACCGCTCACGTGACCTAAGTTTTCCAGTCACGAGTCTCTAATCTGCTGGTCCTGTAAGGGAAAATCAACAGGTCCTGGAAGTAATGATTCCTTTCTGTCGACTCGACGGCTCTTATTTTATATCCTTAGTAAGGAAATCTTTTCAATGCAGGTGTCTTTGCATATAGATCTATTTTATTGCCAGCGAATGCCTTAAATTTGTCCACAATGATATCAACCAGACGCGCTTCGGAGTATCTTACTCCTTCTTCAGTGGTATCATGTGGACTAACCAAACCCCATATTTATAGGTGAATAATTGAATCACAGGGGTGGTACTCATTATTCATCCTAAATTGTGCTTTGGGTAACCAGAACTGGATCTCCAAATACTGAGCTAGAAAAAAAAATATATATACAGTACAGACCAAACGTTTGGACACACCTTCGCATTCAAAGAGTTTTCTGTATTTTCATGACTATGAAAATTGTAGATTCACACTGAAGGCATCAAAATTATGAATTAACACATGTGGAATTATATACTTAACAAAAAAGTGTGAAACAACTGAAAATATGTATTATATTCTAGGTTCTTCAAAGTAGCCACCTTTTGCTTTGATTACTGTTTTGCACACTCTTGGCATTCTCTTGATGAGCTTCAAGAGGTAGTCACCTGAAATGGTTTTCACTTCACAGGTATGCTCTGTCAGGTTTAATAAGTGGGATTTCTTGCCTTATAAATGGGGTTGGGGCCATGAGTTGTGTTGGGCAGAAGTCAGGTGGATACACAGCTGATAGTCCTACTGAATAGACTGTTAGAATTTGTATTATGGCAAGAAAAAAGCAGCTAAGTAAAGAAAAACGAGTGGCCATCATTACTTTAAGAAATGAAGGTCAGTCAGCCCGAAAAATTGGGAAAACTTTGAAAATGTCCCCAAGTGCAGTCGCAAAAACCATCAAGCGCTACAAAGAAACTGACTCACATGAGGACCGCCCCAGGAAAGGAAGACCAAGAGTCACCTCTGCTGCGGAGGATAAGTTCATCCGAGTCACCAGCCTCAGAAATCGCAGGTTAACAGCAGCTCAGATTAGAGACCAGGTCAATGCCACACAGAGTTCTAGCAGCAGACACATCTCTACAACAACTGTTAAAAGGAGACTGTGTGCAGCAGGCCTTCATGGTAAAATAGCTGCTAGGAAACCACTGCTAAGGACAGGCAACAAGCAGAAGAGACTTGTTTGGGCTAAAGAACACAAGGAATGGACATTAGACCAGTGGAAATCTGTGCTTTGGTCTGATGAGTCCAAATTTGAGATCTTTGGTTCCAACCACCGTGTCTTTGTGCGACGCAGAAAAGGTGAACGGACGGACTCTACATGCCTGGTTCCCACCATGAAGCATGGAGGAGGCGGTGTGATGGTGTGGGGGTGCTTTGCTGGTGACACTGTTGGGGATTTATTCAAAATTGAAGGCATACTGAGCCAGCATGGCTACCACAGCATCTTGCAGCGGCATGCTATTCCATCCAGTTTGTGTTTAGTTGGACCATCATTTATTTATCAACAGGACAATGACCCCAAACACACCTCTAGGCTGTGTAATGGCTATTTGACCAAGAAGGAGAGTGATGGGGTGCTACACCAGATGACCTGGCCTCCACAGTCAACAGACCTAAACCCAATTGAGATGGTTTGGGGTGAGCTGGACCGCAGAGTGAAGGCAAAAGGGCCAACAAGTCCTAAGCATCTCTGGGAACTCCTTCAAGACTGTTGGAATACCATTTCAGGTGACTATCTCTTGAAGCTCATCAAGAGAATGCCAAGAGTGTGCAAAGCAGTTATCAAAGCAAAAGGTGGCTACTTTGAAGAACCTAGAATATAAGACACATTTTCAGTTGTTTCACACTTTTTTGTTAAGTATATAATTCCACATGTGTTAATTCATAGTTTTGATACCTTTAGTGTGAATCTACAATTTTCATAGTCATGAAAATACAGAAAACTCTTTGAATGAGAAGGTGTGTCCAAACGTTTGGTCTGTACTGTATATATATACTAGCAGAAGGACCCGGCTTCGCCCGGGTATATTTCATTTATTTCATTTAATGTTTGTCTGTGTTGTTAAAAGATATTGACAGTGACCTCTACAGCACCCCTCTCGCTTAACAGTGACCTCCACAGCCCCCCACCCCTTAACACTGAACCCCCCACAGTGCCCAGTCTCCTTAAAATGGGACCACCCTCTTAACTTTGACCTTCACAGCAGCCTGCCCCTTTAACAGTGAGTTCCACAGCACCTCAACCCCTTGACAGTGACCTCCACAGGGGCCCACCCCCTTAACAGTGACCTCTACAGTGCCCACCCCTTAACACTGACCATAGGTTACAGTCCCCTTAACTCACCTCCACCATTCCTGGCCCCCTTGACAGAGACCTCCACAGCTACTGCCCCTTTCACAGTGACTGTCACAGTACCTTGCTCCCTTAACAGTGACCTCACAGTACCCCGCTGCCCAGAGGCGTAGCTAGAGGTTCAGCACAGGGGGGGCGAAACATACTTGAGTGGGCCCCCCACTTAGTGGCTTCCCAAACGCACGTTTCCAACTTCACAGGCACATACTACTAGTTGTGGTTATAATATTGTATTAAAAAGATGACTGTATAAACTGCTAGATCATCTATGCTGTTAAGTACAGTACAATATACTTTCTACATACCCTAGTGTAAATACTCTACCATATAATGCAGTAAAATATAGGAGTAATAGGAGTAAAAAACAAGGGGACTCCTATGTTAAAGGAAACCTGTCCCCAGTTTTTACATCACTAAACTAACAGTCCCCTTCCCCCATCAGACCTCAGATCAGCGTATTGTGCCCCATCAGACCACAGATCAGCGTACTGTGCCCCCATCAGACCTCAGATCAGCGTATTGTGCCCCATCAGACCCCAGATCAGCGTATTGTGCCCCCATCAGACCTCACATCAGCCTACTGTGCCCCCATCATACCTCAGATCAGCGTATTGTGCCCCATCAGACCCCAGATCAGCGTATTGTGCCCCCATCAGACCTCACATCAGCCTACTGTGCCCCCATCAGACCTCACATCAGCCTACTGTGCCCCATCAGACCTCAGATCAGCGTATTGTACCCCCATCAGACCTCAGATCAGCATATTGTGCCCCATCAAGCCTCAGTTCAGCATATTGTGCCCCCATCAGACCTCAGATCAGCAGAATGTGCCCCCATCAGACCTCACATCAGCCTACTGTGCCCCATCAGACCTCAGATCAGCGTATTGTACCCTCATCAGACCTCAGATCAGCGTATTGTGCCCCCATCAGACCTCAGATCAGCCTACTGTGCCCCATCAGACCTCAAATCAGCGTATTGTGCCCCCATCAGACCTCAGATCAGCGTATTGTGCCCCCATTAGACCTCACATCAGCCTACTGTGCCCCATGAGACCTCAGATCAGCGTATTGTGCCCCCATCAGACCTCACATCAGCGTATTGTACCCTCATCAGACCTCAGATCAGCGTATTGTGCCCCCATCAGACCTCAGATCAGCCTACTGTGCCCCATCAGACCTCAAATCAGCGTATTGTGCCCCCATCAGACCTCAGATCAGCGTATTGTGCCCCCATCAGACCTCACATCAGCCTACTGTGCCCCATCAGACCTCAGATCAGCGTATTGTGCCCCCATCAGACCTCAGATCAGCCTATTGTGCCCCATCAGACCTCAGATCAGCGTATTGTGCCCCCATCAGATCTCAGATCAGCGTATTGTGACCCCCATCAGACCTCACATCAGCCTACTCCATTCGACAATCCTCTCTACCTCATACTCGATATCACCCTCCACCACAAGTGGCGAGGGAGGGTCAGGGAGGGGTACCACAGGATCCACATAGCGTTTCAACAGACTCTTGTAAAACGTATTGTGAACCCGCCAATCAGAGGGCAACGCCACCTTGAACGATACAGGATTAAAAACATGAGTTACGGTAAATGGACCAATGAACCTAGGAGCCAATTTCAGAGACGGAACTTTCAACTTAAGGTTCTTAGACAATAGGACCTTGTCACCCACAACAAAAGTTTCTGAGACAGTACGCCTACTTCTGGATGAATGGAGCATTAAACTTTGTGCTCTTTTCAAGTTCTGCTGAACTTGCGACCACACTGTGCACAGTTGGTTAGATATGGACTCAGCACGAGGGGTTTCCGAAACTGACGATGACGAGAAGGAAAACCTGGGATGGAATCCATAATTACAGAAGAAAGGAGATGTGAGTGTGGATGAACTAGTGTGATTGTTGATGGCAAACTCTGCTAACGGAAGACATGAGACCCACAGATGTTGACAGTCAGAAACAAAAAGACGAAGGTACTGTATGAGCTCTTGATTCATCCTCTCCGTCTGCCCATTAGTTTCGGGATGGAAGGCAGAGGAAAAGGACAATCTTACCTCAAGCTTAGAACAGAAAGCTCGCCAAAACTTAGCCACAAATTGTACCCCCCTGTCAGACACAATTTCATCAGGAATACCGTGGAGACGCACAATATGTTGATTAAATAGATCTGCCAATTCCTCTGCTGAAGGCAGTTTTTTTAGCGGAACAAAATGGCCCATCTTAGAGAAACGATCCACCACCACCCATATAACAGAGAACCCTTGAGAAAGTGGCAGATCGGTAACAAAATCCATGGACATGTTAGACCAAGGCCTGTCTGGAACTGGGAGTGGGAGAAGAGGTCCCTCAGGACGTCTCCTGGGGACCTTTCCTCGCACACAGACCTGACAAGCTAGAACAAATGCATGAACATCAGTATTCATATGTGGCCACCAGTAGTTTCTTTTCAATAGATCTAGTGTTCCCCGAACACCTGGATGACCGGCTAGTACGGAACAGTGTGTCTCCTCTAACACTCTCAATCGAAGGGACAAGGGAACAAACATTTTGCCTTCCGGAAGGTCTCTTGGGGCAGAATTTTGTTTGGAGCGAATTTGATCTGAGAGGTGAGAGGAGATGGCTGCCAAAACAATACCAGGAGATGTTACCAGGTTCCGACTCCATCTGAACCTCGGAAGGAGTGACCACATAACCCAAGAATGAAACTTTTTTGTACAGCAAACAGAGTTTAGCAAACAGAGAATGATTACGCAAACGGGATAACACCAGACGAAGATGTTTACGGTGTGAATCCAGATCAGAAGAAAATATCAGGATATCATCCAGATAAACCACCATAAAAACCCCAATACAGTCATGAAAGATATCATTCATAAAACCTTGGAATACAGCTGGGGCATTGCTTACACGAAAAGGCATAACCAGATACTCGAAATGTCCCAGAGGCGTATTAAAAGCTGTCTTCCACTCATCCCCTTCCCGGATCCGAATCAGGTTATAAGCTCCCCGTAGATCTAATTTGGAGAACCAGTTGGCCCCCGGAACCTGATTCAGGAGGTCCGGGATGAGGGGAAGCGGTCCAGAGTTTTTAACAGTGATTTTATTAAGTTCACGGTAGTCAATACATGGTCTCAAACCCCCATCTTTTTTCTCAACAAAAAAGAAACCAGCCCCCGTAGGAGATTCGGAAGGCCGAATATGTCCTATAGCCAAACTCTCACCGATGTATTCTGTTCTGGAACAGACAGATTATAAATCCGACCCTTAGGTAACTTGGCATCAGGCAATAGATCAATCTTACAAAGTCTCTGTGTGGAGGCAAGACTTGAGACAGAGGTTTCAAAAAAACGTCTGCAAAATCTGAAATAAACTCCGGGATCTCAGAATCACATACATTGGTAGAACAAAGGGAAACTTGAGACATATGGGCCTTACGAGCCAAGGGTCAAATATAAGCTGTCAGGATACACACGATACAAGAGCGCAAGCAGGTATAGCAAGGATTTGCAAAAACCGGCAAAGAGCAAAGAAGAAGGCAGGTATTTATGCAGGAAGATATCCCACCCCCAGGTTCTGAATGGACCAGATTCGAGAAGCCACTCAGCCCAGCACCTGAGTATTAACCCTCTGTAGACAAACAAAAACATGAAGATGGGCGTCGGCTCCAAAACAACTCCACAGTGTGAACATGGTTAAAGGCAAGGCGTAGGCACTGAACAAAACCACACAAAAACTCAGAATACCAAGCAAAAATAGAAAAACCTATGTTCTCCGGTGACCAGACCTGACACCTACTGTGCCCCATCAGACCTCAGATCAGCGTATTGTGCCCCCATCAGACCTCACATCAGCGTATTGTGTCCCCATCAGACCTCAGATCAGCGTATTGTGCCCCCATCAGACCTCACATCAGCCTACTGTGCCCCATCAGACCTCAGATCAGCGTATTGTGCCCCCATCAGACCTCAGATCAGCGTATTGTACCCCCATCAGACCTCAGATCAGCGTATTGTGCCCCCATCAGACCTCACATCAGCGTATTGTGTCCCATCAGACCTCAGATCAGCGTATTGTGCCCCCATCAGACCTCACATCAGCCTACTGTGCCCATCAGACCTCAGATCAGCGTATTGTGCCCCCATCAGACCTCAGATCAGCGTATTGTACCCCCATCAGACCTCAGATCAGCGTATTGTGCCCCCATCAGACCTCACATCAGCCTACTGTGGCCCCATCAGACCTCAGATCAGCGTATTGTGCCCCCATCAGACCTCACATCAGCCTACTGTCCCCCATCAGACCTCAGATCAGCGTATTGTGCCCCATCAGACCTCACATCAGTGTATTGTGCCCCCATCAGACCTCACATCAGCGTATTGTGCCCCCATCAGACCTCACATCAGCCTACTGTGCCCCATCAGACCTCACATCAGCGTATTGTGCCCCCATCAGACCTCACATCAGCGTATTGTGCCCCCATCAGACCTCACATCAGCCTACTGTGCCCCATGAGACCTCAGATCAGGTATTGTCCCCCATCAGACCTCACATCAGCGTATTGTGCCCCATC
>ONZH01004679.1:22500-54455 GCA_900303285.1 Rhinella marina | reverse complement strand
GTGATGACGCCACCAGCTGCACTGAATACCCGCTCTGACAGCACGCTAGCGGCAGGGCAGGCCAGCACCTCCAAGGCGTACAGCGCCAGTTCAGGCCACGTGTCCAGCTTTGAACCCAGTAGTTGTATGGAACTGAGTGATCGCTACAGACGTTGGTATGGTCAGCTAGGTACTCCCTCACCATCTTTCTGTACAGCTCCCCCCTACTCTGCCTAGACTGGGGACAGGTGACAGTGTCTTGCTGGGGTGACATAAAACTGGCAAAGGCCTTGGAGAGCGTTCCCCTGCCAGTGCTGGACAAGCTGCCTGCTCGCCTCCTCTCCCCCACTACTTGGCCCACAGAACCATGCCCTCTGCCGCTAGCGGAGTCAGATGGGAAGAATTGTTTCAGCTTGCGCACCAGGGCCTGTTAATATCTATTCACTCTCATACTCCTTTCCTCTGCAGGGATGAGAGTGGAAAGGTTCTGCTTGTACCGTGGGTCCAGGAGAGTGAACACCCAGTAATCGGTGTTTGAAAAAATTATTCTAACGCGAGGGTCACGGGATAGGCAGCCTAACATGAAGTCTGCCATGTGCGCCAGAGTCCCAACACGCAAAAATTCTCTCTCCTCACTGGCCTGACTCTCCATTTCCTCCTCCTCCTCCTCCTCCTCCAAATCCTCCTCTTCAGCCCATACACGCTCAAGTGTTAAGGACTGAGCACTGGTACCCTCTACTGTCTCGCCGACATTCTCCTCCTCTTCCTCATCCCCCTCCTCCGATACGCGCTGAGAAACAGACCGGAGGGTGCTCTGGCTATCAAGCGACGTATCTTCCTCCACCATCTCTTGTGACAAGCGCAAAGCTTCCGACTTGATGCTGAGCAGTGAGTTTTTCAACAGGCAAAGCAGCGGGATGGTGAAGCTGATAATGGCGGCATCGCCGCTGACCATCTGTGTTGACTCCTCAAAGTTGCTCAACACCTGGCAGATATCAGACATCCACGTCCACTCCTCATTGTAGACTTGAGGAATCTGACTGACCTGACTACCAGTTCTGGTGGAAGTTGACATCTGGCAGTCTACAATCGCTCTGCGCTGCTGGTAAACTCTGGATAACATGTTTAATGTGGAATTTCATCTCGTGGGCACGTCGTGCAACAGTCGGTGAGCGGGCAGTTGTAGGCGGCGCTGCGCTGCCCTGAGAGTGGCAGCATCTGTGGTCGACTTGCGGAAATGCGCACAGATGCGGCGCACCTTGGTGAGCAAATCAGACAGATTGGGGTATGTCTTGACGAACCGCTGAACTATTAGATTGAACATGTGGGCCAGGCATGGCACATGTGTCAGTCTGCCGAGTTGCAGAGCCGCCACCAGGTTACGCCCGTTGTCACACACAACCATGCCTGGCTTGAGGTTCAGCGGTGCCAGCCACAGATCGGTCTGCGCCGTGATGCCCTGTAACAGCTCTTGGGCGGTGTGCCTTTTGTCACCTAAGCTCAGCAGTTTGAGCACCGCCTGCTGGCACTTACCCACGGCACTGCTGCTGCGCCTAGAACTACTGACTGAAGGCGCCGTGCCCACGGATGGTAATTCGGTGGAGGAGGAGGAGGAGGGGTCGGAGGAGGAGGAGGCGGCATAGTACGTCTGAGAGACCGTAGGCCCCGCAATCCTCGGTGTGGGCAGTACATGAGCGGCCCCAGGGTCATTCTCGGTCCCAGCCTCCACCAAGTTAACCCAATGTGCCGTCAGTGAGATATAGTGTCCCTGCCCAGCAGCACTTGTCCACGTGTCCGTGGTTAGGTGGACCTTCTCAAAAACAGCGTTGGTCAGGGCACGGATGATGTTCTGTGACACGTGCTGGTGTAGGGTTGGGACGGCACATCGGGGAAAAATAGTGGCGGCTGGGGACCGAATACCGAGGGGCAGCCACCGCCATGAGATTTCGAAAGGCCTCGGTCTCTACCAGCCTATAGGGCAGCATCTCCAGGCTAAGCAATTTGGAGATGTGGACGTTGAGGGTTTGGGAATGTGGGTGGGTGGAACTGTATTTCCTCTTGCGCTCCAGCGTCTGCTGTAAAGACAGCTTAACGCTGCGCTGGGACACGTTGGTGGACACTGTGGAGGATCGTGGAGGCGAAGGTGTGGTTTTCCGGCGGGAGGCGCTCGTGCCGGGGTCCTGGGCAGGGGGTTGACTAGCAGAGGCAGCGAGTGATGCAGGGGGTTGACTAGCAGAGGCAGCGAGTGACACAGGGGAAGGAGCAGTGGTGTGACCCGCCGGAGGTCGTGAACAGCCTTGGTTCCATTGAGTGGGGTGTTTAGCACTCATATGCCTGCGCACGCTGGTGGTGGTTAGGCTAGTAGTGGTGGCACCCCTGCTGATCCTGGTGTGGCACAGGTTGCACACCACAGTCCGTCGGTCATCCTCACTTTCTTTAAAGAACCTCCAGACTTGCGAACATCTAGGCCTCGCCACGGGGGCTTCACTACGTGAAACAGTTCCTGCTGATGCACCAGCTCTGGCCCTGCTTCTCCCTCTGGCCACACCACTGCCTCTTACAACCTGTTCTGGTGCAGCACTCGCCTCCGCCTCAGAAGCACTGTCTTCACTCGGCATATCAACCCAGCTTGGGTCAGTCACCTTGTCATCCTCCGATTCCTCAGTCTGCTCCCCCCTCGGAATTCCTCCCCTAACAACTTCACCACTGTCTGACAACCGTGTCTCCTCATCGTCCGACACCTCTTTACAAACTTCTTCCACTAACTCAATATTGTCATTATCATCATCATCATCATCATCACCCACAGACTGCGACAGTTGGAAAACTTGGGCATCGGGAACGAGGTCAGCAGCAACCTGAGAAGTGGTTTGTGACTCTGGGAAGGGTCCAGAAAACAGTTCCTGAGAGTATGCCGGATCGCATTCCAAATTTTCCTGGGAGGGGGCAGACTGGGGGGAAGGAGGTTGAGGTGGAGGAGCCAGAGGAGTGCTCCCTTGGGTAACGTGGGTGGACTGCGTGGAAGACTGACTGGTGGACAAATTACTTGAAGCATTGTCCGCAATCCACGAGATCAGCTGTTCGCACTGTTGTGGTTTCAACAGTCTACTACCACGTGTCCCTGTAAGTTGAGACATGAAGCTAGGGAGTGCAGCTCTGCGGAATTCCCCTGCTCCCTCATCAGCAGGTACTGTCTCACCCTGCCCAGGACCACGGCCTCTGCCCCCTGCAGTAATTGAATACCCACGCCCTCGACCCTTAGCCCTGGGGTTCAACATTTTTTGTATATAAGTGTATGATATAAAAAAAAAAAATTAAACGGGCCTGGTGTACTGAAACCCACAAACTTGTTCAGTCTGGTTGAATTAAGTGACGTACAGAAAGTGTCACCTGGACAGATTATACGGATTGGAGCGAGTGTGCTGAACTGTGACACACAGAAAGGTTAAACGCACATGAGTAAAATGGATTTGTATCACTGAGCTAAAACAACAAAAAAAACTAATTTTTTTTTATATTTTGTTTTTTATATATATTTTTTTAATTTTGTTTTTTTGGGAACGTGACGTGCAGGAACTATCGGAGACCTAACTCACACCCTGTTAACGGTGGCTATTTAGACTGCGACCCAGACAAAAGTCGCACAGAGAGTTTTTTGGATCAAGCTGTAGATGTTATTGGTAGCAAATGACTTGGTTGTATTCTGTGACTTACAGAAAGTTTCACCTGGACAGTATATACGGATTGAAGCAAGTGTGCTGAACTGTGACACACAGAAAGGTTACATGCAGCTGAGTAAAATGGATTTGTATTACTCAGCTAAAACAAAAAAATATATTTTTTTTAATATTTTGTTTTTTATATTTTTTTTTTAAATTTTGTTTTTTTTGGGAACGTGACGTGCAGAAACTATCGTAGAACTGACTGTCACCCTGTTAACAGTGGCTATTTAGACTGCGATCCAGACAAATGTCGCACAGAGAGTTTTTTGGATCAAGCTGTATACGTTATTGGTAGCAAATGACTTGGTTGTATTCTGTGACGTACAGAAAGTGTCACCTGGACAGTATATATGGATTGGAGTGAGTGTGCTGAACTGTGACACACAGAATGGTTCCACACTGCTGTGTGCAATGGATTTGTATCACTGAGATAGAACAATAAAAAAAAAAAACAGGGTTAGATATGGCGATAGCTGCACTACTAGTGCCAGCCAGCCAAGCCAGGAGACAAAAAAAAAAATTCTTCTAGCCCTTAGAAGGGCTGTTGGGTTCTTTGTGGGTGATTCCTGCCTAACAGAGAACTAAATGCAGGCCCTAACACTGTCCCTGAAAGGCAGCAGCTCTATCCCTAACGACATCCAGACGGCATCTGAGCCGAGCACCGCGGCCAGTCACTAGTATATTCCAGGGTCACCTGATAAGGCCAGCCAACTCCTGCTATCGACATGTAAGGGCCCCACGTGATGCTAGGTGTACCGTAGAGTCTCCTGGCTTGTGATTGGCTGTGTTTATAGGCGCCAAAAAAGCACGATGCGGAAGTTGCCATTTCCTCGAGTATGGCGAGATACTCATCCGAGCAGCGAGCACTTACGAGTACCCTAATACTCGAACGAGCACCTGTCCTGACAAAGAGGGCCATCGTGTCCTTGAAAAACATTGACAATATTTTATGTACAATAAAGAATCTTTGCATCATCCATCATCCTAAATCTCAAGATCCTGTTCACAGCGGCAGATGAGCAATTCAATTCTTTTCCAAGCTGACGATATCTCTATCCCAGCGATTGTGGGCACAGAATTGCGACAGCCGTGCAGGATTCCCCATTTGCTGGTCATGTTTTAAACCAGCAAGGCAAACTACAGGGTTATGAACAACGCTAAATGGTAAGCTGAATACAGCACCTCCTAAATATACAGTGCCTTGTGAAAGTATTCGGCCTCCTGGAACTTTTTAACCTTTTGCCACATTTCATGCTTCAAAAAAAAAAGATATAACATTTTAAATTTTTGGTGAAGAATCAACAAGTTGGTCACAATTGTGAAGTGGAATGAAATTTATTGGATCATTTAAACTTTTTTTGTAATAATAAAACTGAAAAGTGGGGCGTGCAAAATTATTTGGCCAATTTACTTTCAGTTCAGAAAACTCACTCCAGAAGTTCAATGAGGATCTCTGAGACCCTGATCTGAGGTCTGATGGGGCACAAGACGCCGACCTGAGGTCTGATGGGGGCACGAGACGCCGACCTGAGGTCTGATGGGGGCACGAGACGCCGACCTGAGGTATGATGGCGGCACGAGACGCCGACCTGAGGTCTGATGGGGGCACGAGACGCCGACCTGAGGTCTGATGGGGGCACGAGACGCCGATCCCTGTACTGTGACATCACTGTGTTTATTATCTCTGTACTGTGACATCACTGTGTTTATTATCCCTGTACAGTGACATTGCTGTGTATATTATCCCACTGCAGGAAGAGTTAAGTGGTCTGTGTTTGTGTGTTTGTTTTCTATTTTTCAGGGTCGTGAATGCAGAGGACTACGTCGGATTCGGTGGACTACGTCGGACCAGCTTTTTTTTTTTTTTTTTTTTTAATAAAATGGTCAAAAAGGGGTCTGGGGGAGCGTTTATTTCAATAAAATGTTTTATACTTGTGTGTGTGTATTTTTTTTACAATACTACAGTTTTAGTAATTATGGCTATCTACAGACGGCCCTGATTACTAATACTGGGCTTAGTGCTTGCCGGTATGGCAGGCCAGCACTAGCCCCAACATCTATTACCTCGGCACCCACCCCCACCAGGGGTGCCGGGAAGAGCCGGGTACCCGCAGGACCGGACCTTCTAAATTGAGGGTCTGGCTCTGGGGCGGCTGCGGGCTGGCACCACTAGGCTGGGAAGGGCCAATAACTGTGTCCCTTCCCATCCTGGTAGTGCCAGGCTGCCGCTGCTGGTTGTATCTGGCTGGCGAAGGAAAAAAGGGGGGACCCCACGCCATTTTTAAAAAAATTATTTAATTATTTTTGTAAAAAATGGCATGGGGTCCCCCCCTTTTTTCCTTCGCCAGCTAGATACAACCAGCAGCAGCAGCCTGGCACTACCAGGGTGGGAAGGGACATGGTTATTGGCCCTTCCCAGCCTAATGGTACCAGCCTGCAGCCGCCCCAGAGCCAGACCCTCAATTTAGAAGGTCCAGTCCTTCGGGTACACGGCTCTTCCCGGCACCCCTGGTGGCGGTGGGTGCCAAGGTAATAGATGTTGGGGTTAGTGCTGGCCTGCCATACCGGCAAGCACTAGGCCCAGTATTAGTAATCAGGGCCGCCTGTAGATAGCCCTAATTACTAAAACTGTAGTCCTCTGCATTCACGACCCTGAAAAATAGAAAACAAACACAGACCACTTACCTCTTTCTGCACTGGGATAATACACACAGCGATGTCACTGTACAGGGATAACAAACACAGTGATGTCAAAGTCCAGGGATAATACACACAGTGATGTCACTGTACAGGGATAATAAACCTCAGATCAACACATTGTTCCCCCTTCAGACCTCAGGTCAGCGTCTTGTGCCCCCATCAAACCTCAGATCAGCGTCTTGTGCCCCCATCAGACCTCAGATCAACACAATGTGCCCCCATCAGAGCTCAGGTCAGCGTCTTGTGCCTCCATCAGACCTCAGATCAGCGTCTTGTGCCCCCATCAGACCTCAGGTCAGCGTCTTGTGCCCCCATCAGACCTCAGGTCAGCATCTTGTGCCCCCATCAGACCTCAGGTCAGCATCTTGTGCCCCCATCAGACCTCAGGTCAGCATCTTGTGCCCCCATCAGACCTCAGGTCAGCATCTTGTGCCCCATCAGAGCTCAGGTCAGCGTCTTGTGCCCCCATCAGACCTCAGGTCAGCGTCTTGTTCCTCCATCAGACCTAAGGTCAGCGGCTTGTGCCCCCATCAGACCTCAGGTCAGCGGCTTGTGCCCCCATCAGACCTCAGGTCAGCATCTTGTGCCCCATCAGAGCTCAGGTCAGCGTCGTGCCCCATCAGACCTCAGGTCAGCGTCTTGTTCCTCCATCAGACCTAAGGTCAGCGGCTTGTTGCCCCCATCAGACCTCAGGTCAGCGGCTTGTGCCCCCATCAGACCTTTAGGTCAGCGGCTTGTGCCCCCATCAGACCTCAGGTCAGCGGCTTGTGCCCCCATCAGATCTCAGGTCAGCGGCTTGTGCCCCCATCAGACCTCAGGTCAGCGGCTTGTGCCCCCATCAGACCTCAGGTCAGCGGCTTGTGCCCCCCTCAGACCTCAGATCAGCCCACCCAGGGCTCAACAAAAAAATGCTTTCGTTACTGAAAATACAACCATCTGCATCTGTTATGAACAGATCCGGTTGTATTATCTTTAAAATAGCCAAGACGGATCAGTCATGAACTCCATTGAAAGTCAAAGGGGGACGGATCCATTTCTATTGTGTCCCCATCGACTTGCATTGTGGATCTGTTTTGCTCTGCATCCCATAACGGAAAGAAAACCGCAGCATGCTGCGGTTTGCTCTCTGCTATGAGAACACAACCAAACGGAATTGCATTTTGAAACATTCCATTCTGTTCAGTTACATTTTGTCTTAATTGACAATGAATGGGGACCTAGCTGAAGCATATTTTTTTTTTCTGGTATTGAGACCCTATGAATTTATTTCAAATTGTACTTCAAACACCTTTTGGGAAATGTGCTCATCTCTAGTGGCTGGTCTTGCATAGTCACCTTATTTTTCACTCGTTGGGAGCTAAAAAGCAGATTCTTTCCTGTTAACCACTTTCCATAGTATGTCCTGCTGGGCAATAATAAACTGCCCAATAAATATGTTAAATATTTTGTATTTGCATAGTTAAATATACTTATAATCTTTTTAATCACAAACAATATAGAATAGCCAATTCAGAATTTAAATTATAAGCTGTAGTATAATGATTAAATTAGCATCAGACAGAAGGGTTATGGTTGTACAAAAGCCATTATTTAGGGCAACTAACTGAAGATGTTGAAGGACCTATTTCCCCTTAAGACACTGTACTGAATCACAAGCAAAGCAGTAAACATCTTATTAAACAACAAGTGCAGAAAAGCAAAAGACAGGAGCCCCTAGAGTCATGTTAATTATCTCAGGGTCGGTGTCGGTAAGAAGACTGTCTGGCAGTTTCTAAGGCAGTCAGATGGTAATGCCAACATTTAAACATCCCTAAGGTCTTGCAGTTACAATACTGTCATATTCCAAATGACAGGTAATACTTATGAACAGAACAACACTAACCTCTTCAATTATATTCAATGTCAACCAGACAATAATAACATTTTCTTCCTTCCATGGGAAGGTCTAGTAAAATACTTTACACTTTGACTGGAAGTAACTAAACTTTCAAGAAATTGCAACATTAGATAATATTAACACTTGTTGTACACCTTCCTGACGATATTAAGCTAATTTTACATGGGCAGTGTTCAAGGGCGGATTGGCCATAGACCTTACGGGGAAATTTCCAAGTTTTTGGGGATATATTTTGTGCTGCTCACAGTATATTGTGGTGGACTGTGGTATTTGGCTCTGTTGGGGTGGTATAATGTGCCACAACATGGTATTGTTGGCCCTACCTTCCATCAATTTGGACCCAACTACAAAATGGGGCCACTTTTAGTAATTTTTCCAGGGCCACTTTAAGTTCCCAGTCCGCTCCTGGCAGTGTTTCAATCTAGATCCTATCCGAGTTTAGAATGAACAGCACCCATGCTAGTCACCGATCCATTCATCATCCTTCCATTTTTCCCATTCATTCATTCAGAAAAAAAACGGAACTCACGCAGACTCAATCTGTCTGTCTGTTTTAAAACCTGTCCATGTTTCCATTTGGAACATACATGAGTTTCCGATTGTGAATCACAATGAGGCCTAAGTATGCATTCACACATGGCAAACATGTTGCAGAGATTTCTGTGACTATTTCATTGATCTGAATGGAGCTTGCAAAAATTCAACCTCTTGCTGCCAAAACAAGTATTTTTCTAATAGGTCATAACTTTATTACCAGGTGTTGCTTATTGCATTGTCAATAGTTACTCAGTTTGAATGTTTTTCTGCAAAACTGTGTGACCATTAGCAATAAACAATTTTTTAAAAATATTTTTTTTAAATTATGTTAGCTTTCATAGTTGTGTAGTGTTGAGGGAAGCATTGGAAGCAGAATTTGGTTCGAAGTTTATGAAAACTTCGATTTTCAACAAATATGAATTTCCCCTAGCTTTGTGGTAACAAATCAATTTTTCTTAAAATGGCGATTGCATGTGTTACAAAGTGAAAGTAAGAAGCCCAGAAATAAGAGATCACCCTTAATGCTGCACAGCCTGCCAATTCGTAGATAACCATCCCCTATGAGGTCAAAGCCTTATAAAAGCCTCATCCTGCGCAGTCTCTGCCATTGTCCTGTGAACTGAGCATAGGGAGAGTCGTGGCAAGAGCTCATGCACTCAGGACAGTGTTGCAGAAAACAATAGAATACTGGAGAAGGGAGGGTGTAGGGAGACTTATTCTGCATCCGTTTTATTTCTACATTTAGTTATTCCTACATCAGCCATAAATCTAATTCAATACCAATAAGTCTTTATTATTCTAGTGCCAGCATGCCAATCAATACCATCCAGTCTGCATCACTTAGTGGATGGCTAAGTCTTAATCATGACCATCTTCATCTTTTACTTTTTCCAAAACATCCTTCAAAGTCTCCATATCCTAGAAAAGTCAGCAAGATGCAGAGAGAAGAGGAACTGGATCTTCCTGATGAAAATATTCTCATCAATGTTAGATGATGTGGAAAAGGTGGAAACGCAGACATCAGAAGAAGGGCTCCCACCTATAGAGCAGGAGAGCGCTGGGGTTGGAGAAGTTAGTATGCCGTGATTAATATTCTGTGTCAACCTGCAGGAGATTGCAGACAAGAACAGCAATATGCATATTGCCCCCCCTCCTCCACACACACACACCTAACCAGCTAAACCCCATGCCAGCAACAGCCCCTTTTTAAAAGTGCAGCACTGCTATTAACAATGAAATAGGACTATACAGTGCGACCTTCCTTATTAAAAGACATGCAGCTGTGGGATAATTGACCCTATGGTCCTTCACGTACTACGTGTGACTGTTGGATGCGATGGCTCCCCAGATCACCACACCAGCAGTTGGGACAGTGACTCCAGCAAAGGCAGGATTGCTTTGCTCATCTTGAGGCCTCTATACTTGAACCCAACTGTTGTGGGATCTCAAAGAGAACCTGGATTTATCAATAAAGATGATATGGTTCCAGTCCAGGTTTCTCATTCATACAACCACTGAAAACAAAGGCAACCATGGCTGGCTGTAAATAGTAGGACACGTAAAGGGCACCATGATACTAAATTGCCTTCTGCTAAATGCCTGGAAATGGTATGGGCAGAGGCAGGGGTGTGTAATGAAGGAATGGTGGACAACAAAACTTGTCCTTGTTGATGTTGCCCATACATGTACAGCACTTGGCTGTTATGCAGTTAATGGCAACGTACAGATACAGGTTCTCTGTTACATACCTTTATCCATTAATATTAATGAATAGATTAATTAATACTAATTGATATTAATTAATCTACATCATATATTCAAGTTTTGTATACTAAATGATAACTAGTATTTCTCTTTGTGGAGGATGTGATTTTATTACAACATTAATATGGCAGTCCATCTTACATAATAGTCTTAAATAGAAACTCTTGTTCTTATTTGAATTCTGCTATGTCTAATTGCATCAGACAGGCTCAGCATAACCACAGATGATTTCTGAGGGTGAAATACAGTTCACTAAAATTTGTAAATAAATTGTGAATTGGATTGTGAAAAAATTAAAGCAGTAATGATATAAAATTTATGCCTGTGGATCCAATTACGCTGCACAACATGGAGCAGGATTGAACTAATATTTGCTATCCCATTCAAAATTAGTCACAGATACATATATACCGACTTTATAAGTATATCATTATAAATGCATAATTCAACAGACTCACTATTGCATAATTCAATGTCACTTCTATAGGTGCTTAACTTCTGTTTTGCACAGGGCAGAGTGTTCTTGATTATAGAAAAGGTGGCATGAGGCCTGATAATATGTTCATATGTGTTCAGCATAAGCAATAATCATTTTAATACAATTATGACAAAAAATTGTTGTAATTGCTTTGATAAATATGTTGCAGAGTGACTTAACTTAGTGTTCTGTGCAATTAGTAGGTGCCTTAAACTGAAAGGAATCAGTTGCCCAGAAGTGAACAAACACATATGCTTATCCCTAACCCAGAATATCAAAGATCAATTAAATGTATGTTTAATCTTCGACAGCTGCCTACAGTCCTTTACAGTGGCCGCTTGCCTGGAGGGAGGCAATATTCCTAAACCACATTGCTCTCCCGAGTGAAACAGCCACAGGAATCCTGTTACTTCTGATGATATTAATGTGAACTATAGTTAACCCTTTCACCCCCGGAGGTTTTTTTCGGTTATGCATTTTCGTTTTGCGCTCCCTGCCTTCAAAAAGCCATAACGGTTTTATTTTTCTGTTCACATAGCTTTATGAGGGCTTGTTTTTTGCGGGACAAGTTGTACTTTCCAACGCCACCATTTAATATTGCATATGGTGTAGTGGGAAGCGGGAAAAAGATTCCAAATCAGGTGAAATTGCAAAGAAAACGCTATTCCGCTACAGTTCTATGGGTTTCTTATTTACAGCATTCGATGTTCATTAAAACTGACCAGTTACTTTCATTCTACTGGTCAGTACGAATCCAGCGATACCTAATATGTATAGTTTTTCCTGCGTTTAGATGGTGATAACAATTATAAAGTTGACCTTTTTTTTCCTTGTCGTATCTTGACCCCTATAACTTTTCGGTATTTATGTGTACGGAGCTGTATGGGGGCTCATTTTTTGCGGGGCAATCTGAAGTTTTTATTGATACCATTCTGGGGTGTGTATGACTTTTTGATCACTTTTTATTTATTTTTTTTTAGAAAAAAAAGCGACAAAAAACGGTGAATCGCCATTTGGACGCTTTTTTCCGCCACACAATTCGCCGTATTGGAATTTTTTTTTTATATTTTAAAAGTACGGGCGTTTTCAGTCACGGTGATACCCATGATGTCTATATTTATTGTTATTTAGGTATTTATTTTTTCATTATACGGAAAGGGGGGTGATTTGAACTTTTATACATTTTTTATTTTTTATATATTTTTTAACTTTTTTTATTTTTTGTGATTATTTTAAAGCTCAAATATGAGCTGATATATTGTGTTTTTTTTTCTTTATGAGCAATCAGGGATTTACTAGATGGAGTTAAATCCCAAAATTGCTCATTTCTTATCCTGGCCTGCATCTAGTGACCAGAATAAGAATTGCAGTTTGAAAACTGTAATCCTTACCAGCGAGGATTACAGTTTTCATATGGTGTACAGACACCCCGATTGGCCACTCGGGGCGTCTGTACACCACCCGGAAGCGTAGGCTTCCGGGTTTAGACGCATCCTGATGCCGTGATCACAGCATCAGAAGGCCCAGGAAGACGCCGCCGATGGAGGTAAGTAGCGGCAAGTCTCTGCTGTTAGAAACAGCAGAGACTTGCCGGCCATGACGCCCGCCGCACGAGCGAGTGGGTGTCATGTCCCCGCACCACACCAGCGCCGTACATGTACGGCGCTGGTCACGGAGGGGTTAAATCAGTGTTAACAAGTCCCCTTTAACATATTTTTTCAGTCTGTCATTTATGTGCATTTCAGAAACCCTGTAATGTTGTTTCCTTTAAGGAACAAGAAAAAAAAATGTGGATAAACAGAACTGTAAAGAAAGCAAGAAATGACAAACAGAAAGCATTTAAATCACTAAAACAGGAGGGGAGCGAGGAAGCATTGAAAAACTATAAGGAAAAAAATAGAATATGTAAAAGACAAATAAAAACAGCCAAACTAGAGACCGAGAGATTAATCGCCAAAGAGAGTATAACTAACCCTAAAATGTTCTTTAATTATATAAATGGTAAAAAGTTTAAACCTGAAGGTGTCGGCCCCTTACAGAGTAAAGAAGGGGGAGTTGCAGAGAACGATGAGGAGAAAGCAAAGCTACTAATTATCTTTTTCTCCACTGTATTCACTGAGGAAAATAAACTGTCAGATGAAATGCAGAATATAAAAGTAAATTCCCCATTAAAAGTGCCCTGTCTAACCCAGGAAGAAGTAGAGTTGCGTCTTTAAAAGATTAAAATAGACAAATCACCAGGACCAGATGGCATACACCCCTGTATCCTAAGAGAATTAAGTAATGTCATCGCCAGACCCTTATTTCTGATATTTAAGGACTCTATACTGACAGGGAGTGTTCCACAGGATTGGCGCATAGCAAATGTGGTGCCAATATTCAAAAAGGGTCCAAAAACAGAGCCCGGGAACTATAGGCCGGTAAGTTTAACATCTGTCGTGGGTAAACTGTTTGAGGGTTTCCTAAGAGATGCTATCTTAGAGTACCTCAATGAAAATAAGCAAATTACTCCATATCAGCATGGCATGAGGGATCGGTCATGTCAAACCAATTTAATCAGTTTCTATGAGGAGGTAAGTTCTAGACTGGACCGCGGCGAATCAATGGATGTCGTATATCTGGACTTTTCCAAAGCATTTGATACGGTACCACATAAAAGGTTAGTATATAAAATGAGAATGCTTGGCCTGGGAGAAAATGTCTGTATGTGGGTAAGTAACTGGCTCAGTGATAGAAAACAGAGAGTGGTTATTAATGGTACATGCTCAGATTGGGTCACTGTCACTAGTGGGGTACCACAGGGGTCAGTATTGGTCCCTATTCTCTTCAATATATTTATTAATGATCTTGTAGAAGGCTTGCACAGTAAAATATCAATTTTTGCAGATTACACTAAACTGTGTAAAGTAATTAACACAGAAGAGGACAGTATACTGCTACAGATAGATCTGGATAGACTGGATGCTTGGGCAGAGAAGTGGCAGATGAGGTTTAACACTGACAAATGTAAATTTATGCATATGGGAAGGAATAATGCAAGTACAGTACTACTACTACAGTACATACTAAATGGTAAAATATTGGGTAACTCTGACATGGAAAAGGACCTAGGAATTTTAGTGAACAGCAAACTAAGCTGTAGAAACCAGTGTCAGACAGCTGCTGCCAAGGCCAATAAGATAATGGGTTGCATTAAAAGAGGCATAGATGCCCATGATGAGAACATAGTCCTGACACTTTACAAATCACTAGTCAGGCCACACATGGAGTACTGTGTACAGTTCTGGGCTCCTGTGAACAAGGCAGACATAGCAGAGCTGGAAAGGGTTCAGAGGAGGGCAACTAAAGTAATAACTGGAATGGGTGGACTACAGTACCCAGAAAGATTATCAAAATTAGGGTTATTCACTTTAGAAAAAAAGACGACTGAGGGGAGATCTAATAACTATGTATAAATATATCAGAGGTCAGTACAGAGATCTCTCCCATGATCTATTTATCCCCAGGACTGTGATGAGGGGAAATCCTCTGCGTCTGGAGGACAGAAGGTTTGTACACAAACATAGAAGAGGATTCTTTACAGTAAGAGCAGTGAGACTATGGAATTCTCTGCCTGAGGAGGTGGTGATGGTAAGTTCACTAAAAGAGTTCAAGAGAGGCCTGGATGTATTTCTGGAGTGTAATAATATTACAGGTCATAGTTACTAGAGATGGGTTGTTGATCCAGAGAGTAAT
Source organism: Rhinella marina (assembly GCA_900303285.1). Taxonomy (NCBI): domain Eukaryota; kingdom Metazoa; phylum Chordata; class Amphibia; order Anura; family Bufonidae; genus Rhinella; species Rhinella marina. Next base: position 39,643 of record ONZH01004679.1, on the reverse strand, counting down.
TCTGATTGCCTGATTGGAGTCGGGAAGAATTTTTTTTTCCCTAAAGTGGGGAAAATTGGCTTCTACCTCACAGGGGTTTTTTGCCTTCCTCTGGATCAACTTGTAGGAAAACAGGCCGAACTGGATGGACAGATGTCTTTTTTTCAGCCTTATAAACTATGTTACTATCTTGAAAACAATTATGAACTGCAATCTGCTTAATCTTCTCAGTAAAATGTAATATCCGAGTAGATACCCTTTTCTTGTACTGATCTGATCTTTGGTACTATTTATGTGTGCGGATAATAGGTGACATGTTTTGTTCATCTAGAATTTTGAAGATAAATACTCTTTCAGCAGAAGATGACAATTATAGGAGAAATTTATCAACCCCTGCTTGAAACAATTCTAGCTTCATAAGGTTGCAAGCCGGGGCTTTGCAATTTTTTCAAGTCATTTTAACAAAAACTGACGTTTTGAGCACTGCACCTTCCTGCACCACCTACAGTGGATTTTTAGACAATTTCAGAATAGATCACTTTTGCACCACATTTATGTTTCAAAAAAGTTGTAACTCCACAACAGGCATCCTCCAGGTGTACTTTTGCTGAAATATGCCCAAGCTCTTTTCACTTGCACCAAATGTATTATTACTGTGTGCCATTTTCATAAATTTGATGCAGAAGCATAGAATCTCCAATAAAAAAACTAACTTCAAATACCTCTACAAAAGTAATCCCCCCAAATGTGCCTAATCGGGAATATCTATCGAAATATCTATCTAGACACAGTTATAAGAAAACATAATATAACCTCTGACTTCATACTATGGGTTTATATTAGAGATGAACGAGCATTAAAATGCTCGGGTACTCGTTATTCGAGTCAAATTTTTCCCGATGCTCGGGTGCTCGTTTCGAATAACGAACCCCATTGAAGTCAATGGGAGACTTGAGCATTTTTTGCAGGAGACCAAAGCTCTGCACAGGAAAGGTTGCCTGAAAACCTGGAAACCTCAGAAAATGATGGAAACACTACAGAAATGGACAGGAAACAGCAGGGGCAGCATGCATGGATGCCTCTGAGGCTGCCTAATCGTACCATTATGCCAAATTCTGGGTAACAGTCTGGTGGTGACCCTCAAGCCAATTGTGCTGACCCAGACAAAAATGGGCAAAGCACATGCCCATCACGTTAGTAAAATACCCAACTAGGTGCAGCGAAAGTCCATCACCGCCTGTGGGTGACACCACTGCCCATGCTGGTACTGCTGTCCTATCCCCTGCCCCACGACGCAGGCATAAGCCTGACACAGCATGGTGGTGACACCAACAAGTGACCAAGTTAGATGAGGTAGCAGGTGAACCACCCAAAAATTTACCCTGACACAGCATGGTGGTAAGCCCAGAGTGACCAAGTTAGACAGAGGTAGCAGTTGAAGCACATAAAATTTTACCCTGACACAGCATGGCGGTGACCCAGAGTGACCAAGTTAGACTGAGGTAGCAGATGAACCACCCAAAAATTTACCCTGACACAGCATGGCGGTGAACCCAGAGTGACGAAGTTAGACTGAGGTAGCAGGTGAAGCACATAAAATCTTACCCTGACACAGCATGGCAGTGACAACAGTGTGACCAAGTGAGACTGAGGTAGCAGGTGAACCACCCAAAAATGTAGCCTGACACAGCATGGCGGTGACACCACCAATGCCTTGGTCAGACTGAGATTGCAGTCAAATGGCTGTAGGTGAGCCTCCCAAAAAATAGTTTTAAAGTGTTTGAAGTTGACCCTCCTAAAAAAAAATTTTTTGAGTGTCTGTAGTTGACCCTCCTAAAACATTGATTGTAGAGAGTGCCTGTAGGTGGCCCTCGGTAAACATTGTTAGCAAAGAGCCAGTAGGCCCTCTGAAAAATTGCCAGTTGGCTCAGCGTTTGTGTACGAAGAGAAGGAGGAGGAGGAGGAGGAGGAGGAGGAGGAGGAGGAGAGGATACATAAACAATGTTCATGTTGAGCTGCTTTCCCCCCAATGGAGATTTGAATTCCGGTGAAATCCAGTCTTTATTCATTTTAATTAGCTTCAGCCTGTCAGCACTGTCTGACAAGAGGCACACTGCTTGCGCTCACATGTCTGATGTAAAGACAACTGAACACTGCGCTGGGACACATTGGTGTAGGGTGTGGAGGAATGTGGAGGTGAAGGGGTGGTTGTAGGGCGGCTCATGCCTGGGTCCTGGGCGGGGGGTTGACTCGCAGAGCCAGCATGTGACACAGGGGAAGGAGCAGTGGTGTGACCCGCAGGAGGTGAACGGCCTTTGTTCCACTGAGTCGGGTGTTTAGCACTCATATGTCTGCGCATGCTGGTAGTGATTAAGCTGGTAGTGGTGGCTTCCCTGCTGATCCTGGTGTGGCACAGGTTACACACCACAGTCTGTCGGTCATCCTCACTTTCTTTAAAGAACCTCCAGACTTGCGAACATCTAGGCCTCGGCACGGGAGCTTCACTCCGTGAAACATTTGCTGATCTACTTGCTCTGGCCCTGCTATTCCCTCTGGCCACCCCACTGCCTCTTCCAACCTGTTCTGGTGCTGCACGTGCCTCCCCCTCAGAAGCACTGTCTTGACTTGGCTTACCAACCCAGCTCGGGTCAGTCACCTCATCGTCCACCAGCTCTTCCTCTGATTCCTCACTCTGCTCCCCCCTCGGACTTACTGCCCTGACAACAACATCACTGTCTGACAACCGTGTCTCATCATCATCCGACACCTCTTGACACACTACTTGCACTAAGTCCACACTCTCATCACCCACAGACTGCGAAAGTTCTAAATTTTTGGCATCGGGACAGAGCAACTGCTCAGGTTGCTGGTGAGCACTGGTTTGTGTCTCTGGGTAGGGTCCTGAAATAAGTTCCTGTGAGTATGCTGGATCTGAATCCATATTTTTCATGGGGGGGGCAAGCTGGGGGAAGGAGGTTGAGCTGAAAGAGCCAGAGGTCTACTCCCTTGGTTAGCGTGGGTGGACTGCGTTGAAGACTGGGTAGTGGATAAATTACTGGACACATTATCTGCTATCCACGTCATCACCTATTCGCACTGTTGTGGTTGCAATAATGGTGTACCATGTGACCCTGTAAGTTGCGAGATGAAGCTAGGGAGCAAAACTCTGCGGCGTTCCACTGCTTGCTCATCAGTAGGTACTATGTCACCCTGCCCAGGACCACGGCCTCTGCCCCCTACATCACTTGGATGCCCTCGTCCTCGACCCTTACCCCTGGGGTTCACCATTTTGTATATTCACTAAACTGTAGAATTAATATCTGAGGCCAAAACCGTATTCAGTAGACAGAATTACTATCTGAGGAAAAAAAAAACAAACAAACAAACATTCTCTAGACTCTCTAGGCTACTGAACCCCACACCACTCCATTTTTCACTGGACTCTAGTATATATAACAGAGAAAGAATGTAGTCTTTAGACTCCGGCTACTGTTCGCACACAAAAGAACTGTTCACCGCACTGTAGTATATAGAACAGAGGAAAAACATTTTCTAGACTCCGGCTACTGTACCGCACACAACAGAATTGTTCACTGCACTGTAGTATATATAACTGAGAGAAAGCACGTAGTCTTTAGACTTTGGCTAATTTAACGGAAACCACTCAATTTTTCACTGGACTGTAATATATATAACAGAGACAAAAAACGTATTTTCTAGACTCCGGCTAGGGTACCGCACTGCACTGCACTGCACTGCACTGTAGTATTCACTGTTCACTGCACTGTAGTATATATAACTGAGTGAAAAAACGTAGTCTTTAAATGGCGGCTATTGTACCGCAAACCACTCAATTTTTCACTGGACTGTAGTATATATAAATGAGAGAAAAAACATATTCCCTAGACTGCAATACAGATCCCAGCAAGCCAAGGTACAGCAGCAGCAAAAATGAGTGCTGAGGGGACTTTGGGCAATTTCTTTGGGGTCTGTGTGGACCATGTGCTGTCCCTTCTGCCACCAGTCGCTGTGCACAGTGTGCAGCCAAGATGGCGGTAGCTGCACTACAAGTCCAGGCCAGCAGCCAGGAGGAGACCAAAAAAAAAAAGGTTCTTGTAGCCCTTAGAAGGGCTGTTGGGTTCTTTGAGAATGATTCCTGCCTAACACAAATCTAAATTGAGGCCCTAACACTCTCTCTGACAGCAGCTCTATCCCTAATCTCATGCAGGCGGCGTCTGAGGCGAGCAGCGTGCAACCAGATTCTTATATTCCCAAGTCATCTGATCTGGCCAGCCAATCCTTGCTATCGACTTGTAGGGGTCCCATGTGATGCTAGGAGGTACCAAAGACTCTCCTGCATGTTGATTGGCTGAGAAAAACGCGCCTAACATGCAGGAAGAGGAAGATGCCATTTTCTCGAGTATCGCGATATGCTCATCCGAGTATCGAGCATGTACGAATACCCAAATGCTTGAACGAGCACCAAGCTCGGACGAGCATGTTCGCTCATCTCTAGTTTATATGTATGAAAAAGGTCTTAAATTACATGAATATAGCCTCAAATAGACAACACAACAAGTTATGCTGTGACATTATTTAACAAAAACTAAGCCAACATGCAGAAGCTGTATGTGAAAAATTAGGTACACCCTTACTGTTTCTATAGAAATTGAGAGGGAAAGTTCGAGCCAGGTGCTACTAATCAAATGCCCTTAATTAAACATTAATCAATTGTAGTGGATTGGGTACCATATGAAACCCTCTTGTCAGAGAAGACCTCGTTCACATAATTGAGACATTTTTCCATCCTTGTAGACAGGAAGTCTGCCATCACCTGAGTAATCTATAAGCATTATTAGTAATATTAGATGATTCATTGGTTCCACCAGGTCAGGTATGCTCAACCATAGAGACCTCAAAAAAATTCACCGTTTAGTATGGGTAAGCCAATAGATTGTGAATTAAAAACTCAACTTTATTGATTTATGTTAAAACTTTGGTGGGACAATACTGCTTTACACAGGCCAACACGTAGTTAGCGATTATCTGGCTATATAAAGGTGGCACTGATTATCAAATCGGGTAATACGATTGTTTCTGCAGACCCCTAAATTGCCATTTGCTGGCAGCAGATTGTGGTGTCTAAACACGCTCTGCTGCCACCCAACAATACATTAGTGATTTCTCATGCTTATACTGTGGAGTAGATCACTGCATATAAATGTGGAAATCTCCTTCACTGATAAACAGGCAATTGCTGGGAAGGAATGTTTCCTTCCTGACAATAATCTGCTAAATTGTCCTGTTTAAAGGGACCTTAGGTCATTAAAGTATCTGACAACCTACAGTAATGTGCTCACTTAGGACCAGACTTAACATATATCAAAGCTGAGAGTTTTTGATTCACCAATTCTATTAGCTTACCCATACTGAATAGTGAATGCATAGCAGTTAGAGACATTGCAAAGTTTCAGTCCAGAAAATGAAGCACTGGAAATAAAAAATTCGAGCAGCCGCACCTGGAGTAGGGGTGGCCCATTCTGGAGTTGTCATTATTCTGATTTTGGCTCCATATCTAAAGTGCCAGTGTAGCAAAACAAAGGCACCGAGTCTCCTCTGGATTTCCTATATACCCATCCAAATACACAGGAATGTTTTAAGACACATGCATTTTGCTTTTGTGTTGCAAAAAGTTAGACTTCTGGCACCCCTGATGATCAGCTGTTTGATGGGGTAGCGACGTTTGAACGGGATGAGCAGTTGTAATTACATTGCCCTGCCTTTACAAAAGGAGACAACACAATTTTGAAGAGGAAGCAATGCTTGCTCAAGTGTCGCCACCTCTTCAAACTGATTGGTATGGGTGCCAGAATTTGGACCCGCTGATCTTGAGGATAGATAATCATCAATATTAACCCACTGTACAACATCTTTAACAATGCTGTCCTGTTCTACTACCAGGGTTTTGCAAGTAAAAAAAATGAGCTGTATATGTCATTCTTAGTTTACCTCTAGGATCACTAACACTGCACCTACTCTTTAGAACCAGTACATTTTTACCCATCCATTTGTGTTCTGTCAACTCAGGGGTCACTTTGCTCTCGCTCTCTCTCTCTGGGATTACAATTATTTGCATAAGATAATTGGCACACCTCAAGAGATGACTCCATTATAGCAGATTCTGGAGGCAAACTGCCTACAACCAGCTTTATTATTGTTCATCCACCCAGCAAATAACTGGTCACATCACAGTGTACACCCCAGAAACACAGTCACATCAATCTCAGGATAAACAAACAAAATCCTTGTCCAGTAAGCCACTAACCATACAATAGTTTCCCTCACTACTAGAACTTAGGTCTGTCACCCAGTTCCTGAGACATCAAATTACAGTTAATAAGAGTTCACACCCTACATATGACTCTGAGGCACCCACAGGTCTCAACACTACCCATCTTCTTCCCAGGCTGGGAACCCTGTTGGTAGAGCTCAGCCCGTCCAGCACAAACCAGTCATTCTGGCAGCTCTGCTGCCCCATAACTGCCACAATGCCTAACAAAAAAGTAAAAAAAAAAAAATCTGAGTGTTACGGTAACCCAGTTATATAATTTCACGATCATTATACATTTTTTATTGTTTTAACCATTCTTCGATATATGAATCGGTGTGTAGAGATTTCACGCTACATTTTACATGCACAAGTATTCACAAAAATAGTTTTACATAGTTCGTATCTCTCTGTTTAGAAAGCCCCAAAGCACTTAGTTCAAAAAGCTGAAAGAAATAACAACTGATTTCCCAAACATGCTACCTCACTTCTGGGACTGTGGAGACTGTAAAGTATATTTCATATTAGTTCTGCAATAATAATCCTGCTAATCTCTTTAGTAAATTATTCAGAAGTGTAGCAAGCAGTGCTACTGTTAAAAGTTTATTAACATGCATTTTAAAGGTGAATCCTCACTGAAATGCAATAAACTCCATAATTTCTGTGTACTTCTTAGGTTTTTATGCATCAGATATGCCTATAGTCAGGTAGATAAATATAAGTGGTATCATACCCACACAAAAGGATTGCCCACCTATTTTTTAACATTTACACTTTTTGGCTTGATGAAGAGAAAAGTATGCGAAGTATACAGTTTTGTACAAACAATTGCCAGGATGTAAAGTCATTGCCTATTCTATCTGCTTCTGTATATTATAATCTTTTATTTCAAGAATTCTCCTAACGTTGTGCACTTGGTTTGTACAGTCATGGCCAAAAGTTTTGAGAATAATACAAATATTAATTTTTACAAAGTCTACTGCTTCAGTTTTTATAATGGCAATTTGCATATACTCCAGAATGTTATAAAGAGTGATCAGCTTAACAGCAATTACTTGCAAAGTCAATATTTGCCTAGAAAATGAACTTTATCCCCCAAAACACATTTCAACATCATTGCAGCCCTGCCTTAAAAGGACCAGCTAACATCGTTTCAGTGATTGCTCCATTAACACAGGTGTGGGTGTTGATGAGGACAGGGCTGGAGATCAATCTGTCATGATTAAGTAAGAATGACACCACTGGACACTTTAAAAGGAGGCTGGTGCTTGGCATCATTGTTTCTCTTCTGTTAACCATGGTTATCTCTAAAGAAACACGTGCAGTCATCAATTTGCACTGCACAAAAATGGCCTAACAGGGAAGAGTATCGCAGCTAGAAAGATTGCACCTCAGTCAACAATCTATCGGATCATCAAGAACTTCAAGGAGAGAGGTTCCATTGTTGCCAAAAAGGCTCCAGGCGGCACAGAAAGACCAGCAAGCGCCAGGACCGTCTCTTAAAAGTGTTTCAGCTGCGGTATCGGGCTACCAGCAGTGCAGAGCTTGCTCAGGAATGGCAGCAGGCAGGTGTGAGTGCATCTGCACGCACTGTGAGGCGGAGACTCTTGGAGCAAGGCCTGGTTCTCAAGGAGGGCAGCAAAGAAGCCACTTCTCTCCAGAAAAAAACATCAGGGGACAGGACTGATATTCTGCAAAAGGTACAGGGAGTGGACTGCTGAGGACTGGGGTAAAGTCATTTTCTCTGATGAATCCCCTTTTCGATTGTTTGGGACATCTGGAAAAACAGCTTATTCAGAGAAGACGACGGGTGAGCAACTACCACCAGTCTTGTCTCATGCCAACTGTAAAGCATCCTGAAACCATTCATTGTGTGGGTGTGCTTCTCAGCCAAGGGAATCGGCGCTCTCACAGTCTTGCCTAAAAACACAGCCAGGAATAAAGAATGGCACCAGAATGTCCTTCGAGAGCAACTTCTCCCGACCGTCCAAGAGCAGTTTGGCGATCAACAATGCCTTTTCCAGCATGATGGAGCACCTTGCCATAAAGCAAAGGTGATAACTAAATGGCTCAGGGAACAAACCATAGAGATTTTGGGTCCATGGCCTGGAAACTCCCCAGATCTTAATCCCATTGAGAACTTGTGGTCAATCATCAAGAGACGGGTGGACAAACAAAAACCTACAAATTCTGACAAAATGCAAGCATTGATTGTGCAAGAATGGACTGCTATCAGTCAGGATTTGGTCCAGAAGTTGATGGAGAGCATGCCAGGGAGAATTGCAGAGGTCCTGAAGAAGAAGGGTCAACACTGCAAATATTGACTTGCTGCATTAACTCATTCTAACTGTCAATATAAGCGTTTGTTACTCATAATATGATTGCAATTATATTTCTGTATGTGATAAAAACATCTGACAAACACACATAAAAACCAGAGGGCAGCAGATCATGTGAAAATATAATATTTGTGTCATTCTCAAAACTGTTGGCCATGACTGTACATGGGAGGCAGAATTAATCCGGGAAAGTTAACATAGCAATTCTGCACTAATCAACAGAAAGTCAAATGCATATAATTTCGTACAAGTTTTCTGCTTTAGGTGCACATTTCATCGGTGTAAAACAACAAAGCACCAAATAAAATAAATAAACCCCACTCCTCTCCCCTGGCTTTATGGCAATGTATGTCTGATCCCTCATTGACCTCCTGCAATGACGTCCCATCCCACGTCATCGCTGAGGCTGCAGTTGTGACATGTAATAAGACATCACAGCTGAAATGAGACACTGCAGGAGAACAGGTGTGGAAAAAGTGGCAGGGGACCAGGCAAGGAAGTCACACAAGAACACAGCAACAAAATCTGAAATTAGCTGGAGGTAAGATTAGGAGTAGGCTTGAGCACATTGAGCGTTGAAACATAGATCCAAAGTCAATTCATTCAAATACTGGTTTTAATGTTGTCTGAGACCGGTCTCTGTCCAGCATTAAAATGTATTGCCTCTATGGAGGTAAAATTTGTTTCACCCGAAGTTGTGCGAGGCTTCGGTGAATGAATTTGGTATTCATTTCTACATCTTTAAAAACATTTAAAATTCGGAATCCAAAGTCGGGTTTGGTACAGAGGTACCAGCTGGTACCAAACCAGAGTGGAGGACAGTTTGGTGTTTTTTTCATTTTAAGGTTTAGGAAATTGCTGTGGATTTTTCACCCACAAATCTAGATGCTCATTATTGTGGCAATTCTGTCACGTGGGAACAAGCTTTTAGGGTATATAAAAGTTAGAATCTCCAAGGTGACTGCACTAAGCGATTTTCTTCACATCGCCCACAGTGAATACCGTGCCCGTGATTGGGAACGTGAATCTAAGCAGCTAATATCCTCTGAATTGCACTGCGCCACACTCGCGGAGTACTACAGGAACAGCAGAATTCCACGTGGACTGAGAGTCCATTTGCGTCCTACACTTTTTCCTACCAACAAGGAATACTGTAGCCGTTTTGAGACCATTCTCAACAAATGCTCACTGGATATAATTCTACTAAGCATTGAGTACTTGCAAAAAGCCATTCAAGACTCTAAAGACACTCTGTCCAGTATTGAATCACAGCTAACCTCAACGATTTCTAAATCTGAATGGCCTGATCTTAAAAAGAAGACAGATAAAATCCTGGATGAACATAAATATTTAGAAAATACCAAGCGCACCAAGTTCATCAGGGATACTGAAGACTACCAGCTCAACCGTATCTATCGCTGGCAATGGCAGGAATCAGCAATTTCCTACGGACAACCTATACACATGGACTATGCTTCTTCCTCCTCAGGCAGCGACAGAGCTCCATATTACCGGTCCCAACGTTTTTTCCTCTGCGCGGACACAGAACCAGAAGAAGAACACACGCATTCGGCGAGGGAGAGGCACCGACAGAACCTCCACCACCATCCGGAATCCAGACGCGCTCTCAGGTAGGGACCTAGTTATCAATATTTCCAGCAGATCTTTAGCCCCCGCAGAACTATCAGTACTGAGTAAGGGACTGTCCTTCTGTCCCTACAGTCAATTACAACATTTCATTTTAGAACAAGAATTAAACAGATTTTACAGGGCATTAAGACTTAAGGTACATTTTTCACAGAAACCATCTGCATCAGACACTAGTCCGAGTACCACAACCATATCAATTAGGGATCTAGGTCTTCGTAACAAAAGTAATTTTCTCCCTCCAAAGACTTACCATGGGGTAGAAGCATATATACAGATCATAGACCGAGAGATTAAAAACAACATTCAGGCACTCAGGAGAGGTGATCTACATACCCCTACTAATCTCACCAATGTTGAACAACAGGCCCTCAAGACACTACAATCTGATAAGACCATTACCATAAAGCCGGCCGATAAAGGGGACGCGATAGTAGTAATGGACACCACTTTCTACATTAAAGAAATTCGCAGACAATTATCTGACTCTACAACATATCAATTAGTTAACAGTAACCCCACCTTTCAATTACAAAATGAGATGAGATCAGGACCTTATTGGACCACCACTTACACACTGGTACCATAGATAAGGCTACACATACCTACCTATACAACGAGAATCCCATCATCCCGGTTTTCTACATACTTCCCAAGATTCACAAACACCTCACAGAACCCCCCGGTAGACCAATAGTAGCCTCAACGGATTCCTTGCTTTCCCCTCTTTCCATTTTTTTAGAGAAAGTACTAACCCCATTAATCAAACAAACCCGTTCCTTCCTGTTGGACACCTCACACTTCTTACAGGTTATCTCCACACTCAACGATATTTCCCCCGAAAGTCTTCTAGTCACATTAGACGTCAACAGCCTCTATACCTCCATCTCTCATGAGGAAGGTATTTCAGCTACTGCTTCTCTACTCTCTACTTCTGATCTTTCTGAACAAGCCCGTACCTTCTGTATAGACCTTCTGAGATTGGTGTTGACACGCAATTTCTTCATGTTTGGGGACGATTTCTACGTCCAGCGGAAAGGGACCGCAATGGAGGCCAACGTGGCCCCCCCATATGCTAATGCCTTTATGGCTAAGTTTGAGACCAATTGGATCTATACCAACACTTTATTCCAAAACAATGCAATAACCTGGCATCGATATAGCGACGATATATTCTGCGTCTGGAACGGTACCCAGGAATCCTTTGATGTATTCTTTGAATATATCAACAACATCAATCCCGATCTCAAGTTCACATCTCACACGGACCCACCTACTATCAGCTTCCTAGACACTTCAGTCTACAAAACTCCCAACGGCACGTTAGTCACTGACCTATACACCAAAGAGACGGACCGCAATACGCTTTTGCTCTATACCAGCTGTCATCCACGCAACACTAAACAATCCCTTCCGAAATCACAATTTTCTCGAGTATCAAGGATAGTTTCTGACCCAGACATACGCCAAAAACGCTTACGAGAAATGACTCAGAAATTCTCTGATAGGGGGTACCCAACTGCCCTTCTCACCAACTCACAATCACCAACCAATACTCATGCACGCGACAATACCACTCCACGATTGCCATTCGTGGTGACCTATCATCCACTAATTCCCAGACTCAAAAATATCATACATAAACACTGGTCCTTACTACAACGATCATATCCTGAGATTGTGGAGTTTCATAATCCAGTTCGCCTCTGCTACAAGAGTCCACAAAACATCAAAGATAAACTCGTTAAAGCTGATATTGGTCCATTACGTCCATCCCTGAAACAAAGTACAATAGTTCCACAAAAAACAGGTACGTACCCCTGCTTAAATTGTGCTCAATGCACCAATGTAATATGGGGCAATAGAATCATACACCCACACTCAGGTAAAGTCTACTACGCTAGGTCTTTCTATACTTGCTCTACATCTTTTGTAGTCTACCTAATCCGGTGTCCATGTGGTCTCGCATATGTGGGTGAAACTACCCAAAATGTGCGAGACTGCATATCGAAATACAAGTCTGACATTCGCTGTAACAGAACGGAATTACCAGTCCCACATCACTTTATTACAGCCGGCCATCAAATTAACCAACTTAAATACCAGATACTAGAACAAGTACCAGTAGCTAGAAGAGGCGGTAACAGAATAGCACGTCTGAAAGAGCGCGAAGCTTTCAGGATCTCCGAACTTGGCACCTTGTCCCCTAAGGGACTCAATAGGGACTTCGACCTTTGTATTTTCTGAGGATGGGATATCTCCCAGGCAGTTTAAGAAATATGGTATTGACCTTTATCTTTTTCTTTCCAGACGAAATGAAATTGTCTCCTCTCAGGTAGTAGTCTTCCCCTATTTGCATGATTCCTTCCCTAATAGACATATCTGCTATTACCCCATCCCAGCATGCTGCATGAACCATATTGTTTATCCCTGTGCTGTTTTCTGTTACCTATTATTTCTCCACCACCCTCCCCTCCTGCATGATTTTACCTTACCTGCTCCCCTTTGTTATTATTTTACCAATTTTCATTATTTCTACTCCCTTAGCTACCTATCTATGTGTCATTTAATCTGAACACATGCCATTTTCAATATGCCTTAAGGTTCTATTAATACCTGACTTTTACTGGTTAATTATCCATACCGATGTAGCCTCGTACCGGAGCGCATTCCCAGTTCCTCCCGCTTTGCCCTTACTGTCTAGGACGCAGGGCATCGTACCGCGCATGCGCCGCCCACAGATGACGTCGGGCGACGCGTGCGTTATATGACCCTGCCTCCGACATTGGCGCCAGCATCCTCCATCAAACGGATAGCTGGACGCCAAGCAGGTAAGCCACACTGAACCACTAATGTCGCTTTCTATGCCCCATGCGGCCCGCTACTTGCCAAACGACCTGGAACGCCTCCTGGGTCCATTCAAACACCCCCCCCCCCGTGACAGTCTAGATATACGTTGTCCCTGCAATATTTTCTATCTGCATGACATTATCTTTTTAAGGGGCTTATTCTCTATGCCCCGGTGTGTGTATGAGCTACCCGCTGATCATAACAACATATGCCAGACGTGCCAGGTGGTACCCCTGTCTTAAATCAATCAACTAGCTATAGGTCTATTATTATATTTTACAAAACAGCATGACTTAGTCTCTAATACTTACCTTATGTTACCATTGGTTTAACCCACAGGGCATCTTCTATGCAAATTCACAGATTCATCTACTTGCCAGAGATTACTTACTCTACCAACTGCTGCTATCTTGCATTTTATACTTCTCTGTATAATTTTTTTTTTAATGTTTCTTGATGTAATTGCTACTATTCTATATATTCATGGTATAAACACAACACTGTATATCTTTATATTCTGTATTCATTAGGCCGTGAACAAGGTCTGAGTTACAGACCGAAACGTTGGCCCGTGGCTATTTTTTATTGTGGATGGATGAATAAACTGACTTAACTTCCAATATACCTTGAGTGCCGTGGTTTTGTCAATTTTTATATAAAAGTTAGAATAGCTGCTTGCCAGGAGTTAGAGAAGGTGGACCTGCGACAACCAGCAGACTTTATTACGTAACTTCTTTAAAGATATACAATTACTATCAAAAGTATATAACTAGTTATAACCTAGCTTTGGAAATACAATTGCTTTCATTGCATTTCTTACTTTGAGCCTCAATTCTAGTCGGTATTCTAGTTCAGTATTACAACTGGCACATGGTAGGTAGGGGGCCTTATTACAGATTTTGCTTTGGGGGCCAAAATTTTATATTACTTCTCTTGCTCTAATAAATTATATTCTAGAAAGTTTAGCCTTCTTTACCGTGTCTTGTCTGAACATTTTTGTGGCCCGGTCCACCTTAACCCTTTCGCGCACGGAGGTTTTTTCGGTTCTGCATTTTCGTTTTGCGCTCCCTGCCTTCAAACAGCCATAACTCTTTTATTTTTCTGTTCACATAGCTGTATGAGGGCTTATTTTTTGCGGGACAAGTTGTACTTTCCAACGCCACCATTTAATATTGCATATGGTGTAGTGGGAAGTGGGAAAAAAATTCCAAACCGGGTGAAATTGCAAAGAAAACGCTATTCCGCTACAGTTCTACGGGTTTCTTATTTACAGCGTTCGATGTGCATTAAAACTGATCCGCTACTTTCATTCTACTGGTCAGTACGAATCCGGCAATACCTAATATGTATAGTTTTTCCTGCGTTTTCATAGTGATAAAATAATTAGAAAGTTGCCCTTTTTTTTTTTTTTCCTTGTCAAATCTTGACCACTATAACTTTTTGGTATTTATGTGTACAGAGCTGTATGGGGGCTCATTTTTTGCGAGACGATCTGAAGTGTTTATTGATACCATTCTGGGGTGTGTATGACTTTTTGATCACTTTTTATTTAATTTTTTTTTTTAGAAAAAAAAAGTGACAAAAAAACGGCAAATCGCCATTTGGACGCTTTTTTCCGCCACACAATTTACCGTATTGGAATTTTTTTTATATATTTTAAAAGTACGGGCGTTTTCGGTCACGGTGATACCCATGATGTCTATATTTATTGTTATTTAGGTATTTATTTTTTAATTATACGGAAAGGGGGGTGATTTGAACTTTTATATCTTTTTTATTTTTTATATATTTAACATTTTTTTTTAATTTTTTTTTTACTATTTGAAAGGTCAAATATGGGCTTATATATTGTGGCTTTTTTTTTTTCTTTATGAGCAATCATGGATTTTATAGACTCAGAAATCCAAGAATTGCTCATTTCTTATACTGGCCTGCCATCTAGTGGCCAGAATAAGAATTGCACTTTGAAAACTGTAATCCTCACCAGCGAGGATTACAGTTTTCATATGGTGTACAGACACCCCGATTGGCCACACAGCCCCGATTGGCCACACGGAATGCTTCCGGGTTGAGACGCAACTAGATGCCGTGATCACGTGTGATCACGGCATCTAGGCTCCCAGGAAGACGCCGCCGATGGCAGTAAGTAGCGGCAAGTCTCTGCTGTTAGAAACAGCAGAGACTTGCCGGCCATGACGCCCGCCGCACCCACGAGCGGGCGTCATGTGCCCGCATCGCCCCAGCGCCGTACATGTACGGCGCTGGGCGCGAAGGGGTTAATGTGCAAAAAAGAAGCCTCCTTCACTCCAGCTGTTCTGAAACTACAATTCCTAGAATCCCCCTTTCAGTTCTATGGGAATTACAAGAACAGCTGAGCAAATATTCATGCTAAGGAGTTGTAGATTCCCAGAAACTGGGGTGTTGAAGGTTGCTGACCCCTGGTTTAGATCATATCTTGATTTAGACAGTGAGAGAGACAGTACCCTTCACAACATCATAAGGTTTTAGGCTGGAATCACACTTTTTGTGAGCCAAACAGATACACAAAGGAAGACAAAGATGGCTGCTTCTTCCTTTTGTGTCCCCTCCTGTGCTTAGCTCATCAAAAAGTTGCCCCAAAAATGAATATTTTTACTTGACAATTCCAGCCTTGAAGCTCAAGTGAGACACAAGTAAATCTAATACTGTTGGTAAAGTATGCCTTCACAGTTGTGTATCTCTGTCCTTTGTTTCCATTGTGAAATAAAGAATGTATACCAAATGGTATAGTTTTTTTGTGACATCTAGTTATATTAAAATATTCAACCATCAAATCTATATATTGTATATTGTATCTATATAGTAACATGTTTTACATATTAAAGGGTTATCCAACCCCTATAATGCCCCCCAAAATGCCCAGGCCCCTCACACAGGTTATACAGTATTTACCTCGCTCCCTGCCAGATGTTTTGATCTGTGCGACGGGGAGATGCAGCAATAGCAGTGTGGGCATCAGAAGCGATGTGGGTGCCAGGAGGGAGGTAAGTATAACCTGTGTGAGGGGCATTAAAAGAGTTGGAAAACCCCTTTAATAGCAGCATCAATTATATTAACAATTATATGCATTTAGTAAAAATATTATCTTTAGTGTGGAAAATGACTGTCAAAAAGTTAAAAAGTCTCTGCCAGCACTACATGTGTACCTAATTAACAGATAACATATTGGGAGCTTCTAAGGTACAACTTGAGTCCCTTGCGTACTAATGGTTTTTGTATTCTGCAAATAAATCTTGATGACAATTACATCCCATTGCTGTGAAAGTGCTACCGTACTGATGTATTAACCAAATACAATAGGGTAAATGCCGCTAATCAAGAGGTTATTCTTTAAATAAGTATCGGATTTAAAAATATTCATCAGTAAAGATAAAATGTTTTATGTGTATACAACATATGACCATTGCTGTTTGATGTTTCAAGGATGGAACTTTTTCTAGAATTTTAACCCCTTCTCGACTGCCATATGTCTATATACGTGCTATTTGCACATACCCCATGCAGATAGCATGTATATAAACGTTCAGGCAGCGCTTTAATCACAGCACTGATCAGCTCTGGGATTAAAGATCCTGCTCCTGCAATCTAGCAGGAGCAGGTCGGGTCCCGGTTCACAGACAGAGCGGGGACCCTGAGGAGAAGACAGGAGCTGTTTATTACCGCTTCTGCCTTCTCCTGTGCCAGAGGATCGTGAAGGAAGCAGGTGGGATGAAGGCGGAAGAGGCCGGCAGAGCCGCTTCCTCTGTTACTCCCGGTGGTCACGTGACCGCCGGGTGTCTCACGGCAAGAGCAGAGCTGCAGGGTCTAAGGAGACCCTGATCAGCTCTGCCTGTGTGTTTTGCCACCACAGCGGGCTTTTTTCCCCTGTAAATGGGGCTCCCATTTCATCTTTTAACCCCTTCCCGACCGCCGCCGTACATGTACGGCGCGCGGGCGGTGCGGGGACATGACGCCCGCTCGC
>ONZH01004679.1:0-17500 GCA_900303285.1 Rhinella marina | reverse complement strand
CTGGCCTGACTCTCCATTTCCTCCTCTTCCTCCTCCTCCTCCTCCTCTTCAGCCCATACACGCTCAAGAGTTAAGGACTGAGCACTGGTACCCTCTACTGTCTCGCCGACATTCTCCTCCTCTTCCTCCTCATCCCCCTCCTCCGATACGCGCTGAGAAACAGACCGGAGGGTGCTCTGGCTATCAAGCAACGCATCTTCCTCCACCATCTCTTGTGACAAGCACAAAGCATCCGACTTGATGCTGAGCAGTGAGTTTTTCAACAGGAAAAGCAGCGGGATGGTGAGGCTGATAATGGCGGCATTGCCGCTAACCATCTATGTTGACTCCTCAAAGTTGCTCAACACCTGGCAGATATCAGACATCCACGTCCATTCCTCTTTGTAGACTTGAGGAATCTGACTGACCTGACTACCAGTTCTGGTGGAAGTTGACATCTGGCAGTCTACAATCGCTCTGCGCTGCTGGTAAACTCTGGATAACATGTTCAATGTTGAATTCCATCTCGTGGGCACGTCGCACAAACAGTTGGTGAGCGGGCAGTTGTAGGCGGCGCTGCGCTGCCCTGAGAGTGGCAGCATCTGTGGTCGACTTGTGGAAATGCGCACAGATGCGGGGCACCTTGGTGAGCAAATCAGACAGATTGGGGTATGTCTTGAGGAACCGCTGAACTATTAGATTGAACACGTGGGCCAGGCATGGCACATCTGTCAGTCTGCCAAGTTGCAGAGCCGCCACCAGGTTACGCCCGTTGTCACACACAACCATGCCTGGCTTGAGGTTCAGCGGTGCCAGCCACAGATTGGTCTGCACCGTGATGCCCTGTAACAGCTCTTGGGCGGTGTGCCTTTTGTCACCTAAGCTCAGCAGTTTGAGCACCGCCTGCTGGTGCTTACCCACGGCACTGCTGCTGCGCCTAGAGCTATCGACTAAAGGCGCCGTGCCCTCGGATGGTAATTCGGAGGAGTAGGTGGAGGAGGGGTCGGAAGAGTAGGTGGAGGAGGGGTCGGAGGAGGAGGCATAGTACGTCTGAAATACCGTGACCGAGGTAGGCCCCGCAATCCTCTGTGTAGGCAGTACATGAGCGGCCCCAGGGTCAGTCTCAGTCCCAGCCTCCACCAAGTTAACCCAATGTGCGGTAAGTGATATATAGTGTCCCTGCCCGGCAGCACTTGTCCACGTGTCCGTGGTTAGGTGGACCTTCTAAGAAACAGCATTGGTCAGGGCACGGATGATGTTCTCTGACACGTGCTGGTGTAGGGATGGGACGGCACATCGGGAAAAATAGTGGCGGCTGGGGACCAAATACCAAGGGGCAGCCACCGCCATGAGATTGCGAAAGGCCTTGGTCTCTACCAGCCAATAGGGCAGAATCTCCAGGCTCAACAATTTGGAGATGTGGACGTTGAGGGCTTGGGCATGTGGGCGAGTGGAACTGCATTTCCTCTTGCGCTCCAGCGTCTGCTGTAAAGACAGCTGAACGCTGCGCTGGGACACATTGGTGGACGCTGTGGAGGATCATGGAGGCGAAGGTGTGGTTTTCCGGCGGGAGGGGCTCGTGCCGGGGTCCTGGGCAGGCGTTTGACTAGCAGAGGCGGCGAGTGACACAGGGGAAGGAGCAGTGGTGGGATCCACAGGAGGTGAACGGCCTTGGTTCCATTGAGAGGGGTGTTTAGCACTCATATGCCTGCGCATGCTGCTGATGGTTAGGCTAGTAGTGGTGGCACCCCTGCTGATCCTGGTGTGGCACAGGTTGCACACCACAGTCCGGTCATCCTCACTTTCTTTAAAGAACCTCCAGACTTGCGAACATCTAGGCCTCGCCATGGGAGCTTCACTACGTGAAACAGTTGCTGCTGATGCACCAGCTCTGGCCCTGCTTCTCGCTCTGGCCACACTACTGCCTCTTCCAACCTGTTCTGGTGCAGCGCTCGCCTCCGCCTCAGAAGCACTGTCTTCACTCGGCTTATCAACCCAGCTTGGGTCAGTCACCTCGTCATCCTCCGATTCCTCAGTCTGCTCCCCCCTCGGACTTCCTGCCCTGACAACAACTTCACCACTGTCTGACAACCGTGTCTCCTCATCATCCGACACCTCTTTACAAACTTCTTCCACTAAGTCAACATTGTCATCATCATCATCATCATCATCATCATCACCCACAGACTGCAACAGTTGGAAAACTTGGGCATCGGGAACGAGGTCAGCAGCAACCTGAGAAGTGGTTTGTGACTCTGGGAAGGGTCCAGAAAACAGTTCCCGAGAGTATGCCGGATCGCATTCCAAATTTTCCTGGGAGGGGGCAGACTGGGAGGAAGAAGGTTGAGGTGGAGGAGCCAGAGGAGTGCTCCCTTGGGTAATGTGGGTGGACTGCGTGGAAGACTGACTGGTGGACAAATTACTTGAAGCATTGTCCGCAATCCACGACATCAGCTGTTCACACTGTTGTAGTTTCAACAGTCCTCTACCATGTGTCCCTGTAAGTTGAGACATGAAGCTAGGGAGTGTAGCTCTGCGGCATTCCCCTGCTCCCTCATCAGCAGGTACTGTCTCACCCTGCCCAGGACCACGGCCTCTGCCCCCTGCAGTAATTGAATGCCCACGCCCTCGACCCTTAGACCTGGGGTTCACTGAAACCCACAAACTTGTTCAGTCTGGTTTAATTAAGTGACGTACAGAAAGTGTCACCTGGACAGAAAATACGGATTGGAGTGAGTGTACTGAACTGTGACACACAGAATGGTTCCACGCAGCTGTGTGAAATGGATTTGTATCACTGAGCTAAAACAACTACAAAACTATTTTTTTTGTATATTTTTTTTTTTTGGAGTTTTGTTTTTTTGGGAACGTGACGTGCAGAAACTATCATAGAGCTAACTGACACCCTACTGACTACTGACGGTGGCTATTTAGACTGCGACCCAGACAAATGTCGCACAGAGATTTTTGGGATCAAGCTATATACGTGACAGGCAGCAAAAGACTTGGTTGTATTAAGTACATACTAAATGGTAAAGCATTGGGTAACTCTGACATGGAAAAGGACCTAGGAATTTTAGTGAACAGCAAACTAAGCTGCAGAAACCAGTGTCAGACAGCTGCTGCCAAGGCCAATAAGATAATGGGTTGCATCAAAAGAGGCATAGATGCCCGTGATGAGAACATAGTCCTGCCACTTTACAAATCACTAGTCAGACCACATATGGAGTACTGTGTACAGTTCTGGGCTCCTGTGAACAAGGCAGACATAGCAGAGCTGGAGAGGGTTCAGAGGAGGGCAACTAAAGTAATAACTGGAATGGGTGGACTACAGTACCCAGAAAGATCAAAATTAGGGTTATTCACTTTAGAAAAAAGACGACTGAGGGGAGATCTAATAACTATGTATAAATATATCAGAGGTCAGTACAGAGATCTCTCCCATCATCTATTTATCCCGAGGACAGTGACCATGACGAGGGGGCATCCTCTGCGTCTGGAGGAAAGAAGGTTTGTACATAAACATAGAAGAGGATTCTTTACAGTAAGAGCAGTGAGACTATGGAACTCTCTGCCTGAGGAGGTGGTGATGGTAAGTTCACTAAGAGAGTTCAAGAAGGGCCTGGATGTATTTCTGGAGGGTAATATTACAGGTTATAGGTACTAGAGAGGGGTCGTTGATCCAGGGAGTTATTCTGATTGCCTGACTGGAGTCGGGAAGGAATTTTTCCCCCTAAAGTGAGGAAAATTGGCTTCTACCTCACAGGGTTTTTTTGCCTTCCCCTTGATCAACTTGTAGGAAAACAGGCTGAACTGGATGGACAGATGTCTTTTTTCGGCCTTACAAACTATGTTACTATGTTACTATGTAAGTGACGTACAGATAGTGTCACCTGGACAGAAAATACGGATTGGAGTGAGTGTACTGAACTGTGACACACAGAATGGTTCCACACAGCTGTGTGAAATGGATTTGTATCACTGAGATATAACATTAAAAAAAAAAAAAAGGGTTTATATATGGCGATAGCTGCACTACTAGTGCCAGCCAGCTAGCCAAGCCAGGAGACAAAAAAAAATAATTTCTTGTAGCCCTTAGAAGGGCTGTTGGGTTCTTTGTGGGTGATTCCTGCCTAACAGAGAACTAAATGCAGGCCCTAACACTCTCCCTGAAAGGCAGCAGCTCTATTCCTAACGACATCCAGACAGCATCTGAGCCGAGCACCGCGGCCAGTCAGTAGTATATTCCAGGGTCACCTGATCAGGCCAGCCAACCTCTGCTATCGACATGTAAGGGCCCCACGTGATGCTGGGTGTACCGCAGAGTCTCCTGGCTTGTGATTGGCTTAGTTTATAGGCGCCAAAAATGCACGATGCGGAAGTTGCCATTTCCTCGAGCATGGCGAGATACTCGTCCGAGCAGCGAGCACTTACGAGTACCCTAATACTCGAACGAGCACAAAGCTCGGACGAGTATGCTCGCTCATCTCTTGTAACAACTTTTTGGATGCCAGTAGTAGTAGTATATAGGCACTACAACTCCAAGCATCCACCATGTGCTTACATAACATCAATAGACATTAGATCACTAGTAGTAGATCAATCGATCATATTGAATTTATAACAGTTGTGTAGTACATGGTGGATGCTCGTAGTAGTCGTGCCTAGGTACTAC
Organism: Rhinella marina; assembly: GCA_900303285.1. Taxonomy (NCBI): domain Eukaryota; kingdom Metazoa; phylum Chordata; class Amphibia; order Anura; family Bufonidae; genus Rhinella; species Rhinella marina. Next base: position 12,846 of record ONZH01004679.1, on the reverse strand, counting down.
TAATACTAGCATCCAACATGTTCTAACACAACCTGAAGCCCCTCTTCGCAGTTGATAACAGGGGATTCAGGTAGTGATTCAACATGGTGGATAATAGGAGTAGTTGTGCCTGTGTCCTGAGGCATTGGATTCAGCCTGTACCCTAGAAGGAGAGGATTCCATAGTGTAGGATGGTATGTGTGTATAGTATATATAGTATATTTATGTATGTGTACCATGTATAAGGTGTATTTATGTGTACGTGTGTTGCATATATGTGATTTACATGTAAATATGTGTCATGAAGCTGCATGTCCGACGTCAAGTCCTTCTGCAATTATTCTTTTTTTTGGAGGCAATATATTACTACGTTTTATAAAAGTTTTTAAAAAGAACAAGCCAGCCCCAACAACTCTACGCCACTCACTTCCTGGCTTTATTTTACGGATTTGATACTTTAATTAAGTAACTTTCACATGGGTTTGGGTCAAATTGGTTTGTTTAAAATACTTATTTTTTATTTTTTTAATTTTTATTACAGACATGTCTTCTTCAAGTGAGAACTGGAGCCCTCCTCGACACAGAATTCGAGAGCATGTTTCGGTATGTCAAGTTGATAAGTGCAGTACCCACAGTCCTGTTTTTTCATGTGTAATTATTTTTTTTCCCCGGTTTCTTGCAGTCATCTTCTGCTGAGGAGGTGCCTCCCGGCCTGAACTTCAGTGGAGTGGAGGAAAGTAGGGGTGGAGGACAGGAAATGGTAGGTTTATATAATTTTTTTTTTCCAAATAAACTGTACTTTGCGTGGAACTAATAATTTATGTTTCTATTTCACAGCCATCTCAACTTGTTGCCTCACAAAGAGGTCCTCGTGGCTCCACCTGAGGAAGTCGGGGTGTTGCGCGCGGCGGTCGGGGTCGTGTGAGTATTTCACATAACTTTTTTTTTTGTCAAAATATATTTTACATATTCTTAGAATTTTAATTATTTTATTTTCCCTTTTTTCAGGGTTCCAGAGCCTCCACCAGAATTGGTGAGGAGGAAGTCAATTTCTATATTAACAACGACCTCCTCATCCAGATGGTGGAGGCCCATCCACCATTATGGGACCACACCGACCGCCGCCATGCTGACCATGGGCATTCCCGGCTCCTCTGGTGTGAGATAGGACAAGCTATAGTGGCGAATTGGGAGGACCTCAGCGAGAGGCAACAGGACCAGTGCCGTAAGTATTAATTTTGGATTAAAAAAATGTGTCTTAACTAAAAAATGGTTTATTGTTTTAATGTACCTGCTACCATAAGTAAAACAACAAATGTGTTTACATTGTTGTTGTGGAGACATCAATTAAACAATTTTTTTTAGATTATAACATTGAGTATAGTGTATAGTTTTTTTTTTAAGGCACAAGTATCGTGGTGCGGTGGCGGTCATTCAGGGACCGCTACAAAAAGGATTTCAATAAGGAACTTCAGGCCCCGAGTGGTTCCGGGCAACCTCAAGGCGGGAGTATAGGTATTACTCCGCCTTGGAGTTACTACGCAGAACACTTGAGCTGCGAAGGTAAGAGATCATTATTTTTTTTTTTTTCTCTCATGCATTACATTTATTGTAACCAATCAATGTGTATGGGCCAGGAAGACTGTCATGCGACAATCTGTCTTGGACATACACATAGTCTAAGAAGTACAATTTCTAATTTTTTATTTTTGCTTCCTTACTGAACAGCAAGCAGCACTCAGGCGCCCTAAGCTCCCCGTGAGGCGGTCCCTGAGGAGCCAGCCACCGCGGGCCCCTCTTGTCCTGTTCAAACAGCTGGTCAGGACACTGCTGTTCCCCTACCTACGCCCCCTGGCAACGCATCGATGGCCCAATTAGCTCCACGGTTTGAGGCCATCATGCATCACCAAGGGGCAGGTAGGAGCCGTCAGGCGGATTACGAGGATAATAGAGGAAATAGAGTTGCCAGTTTGGAGGATAGTTTGCGACATCTTCAGGAGGGGGTAGTGTTGACGTCACAAATGAGTCCGGTGCAACTCTACTTGAATTCGTTATCCCCAGTGATGGAACGTTTATCGCCCGACCAGCTGTTTGAAGCCCAGAGATTAATGGACCACGCGTTGTGGCAGGTGCAACACCGCCCCCCATCCTTTCCCCCAGCCCCGCTCTATCCCCCATCCCACACCTATCCCCCATTCCAACCTCCACATCCCCCAACCCACCCCCCTACCCATTCCCAACCCCCCGAGCTCTTTTCTCATTCCTTTTCTCTTTCTACACCACCTCCTCTCTTTTCCTCTACCTCTTTTCTAGCTCGGGAACCTCCTTCTCCAGCCCCTTCCTATTCCTTGAATACTCACTCTGTTCCACCTGCCACAATGCGTATTTTACCATCCAATACAGCAGATGAACAACAGGGCAGAGGGGCTCCCACTGGCACTTCCTCCACCCCCCAAACCTCCACACCTACCGCCCCGTGTTCTGGGAATTATAAATTTGTAAACATTTAAAATATTATTTATTTTTTAAATTGTTTTTAAAATTATTTCTTTAAAAAATAAATGCTATGTTTTATTAAAAAAAAATTGTGTGTTATTTTTAATTGATCATTTAAGAAATGTATGTAGAAAAAACACTTTCCACGCTGGGTGAGCAACCTAATTATTGGTCGCTTTACCAACATTGGGAGACTGTTCAGACACATATTTAGAGTGTATATGTGACATAAGGCCAGATACACTCTTTCCACGCTGGGTGAGCGACAGAATTATTGGACGCTTTACCAGCATGGGGAGATTAATCACATACACATTTATTTAGATATACATAGAATAAATAAATATTACACTATAAATAGAACTATTTAATTATTTTTATTCATTCATTTTTAATAAACATACAATAAATATTTAGCATATAACTGGTTTAAAAATCTAGTACAAAACATACCTGTCAAAACAACATACCCACAAAAACAACGTGATTGATAACTGTATATGTAGACCATGAAAATATTACATATATCTTTTAAACTATTTTCTCCTGCCAGTCCACTCTTCCATCAGGTGACCTAAAATATTCTGCAAAAGAGTCTTGCATCCTTGCAACAGCAACAGTGCCCCGTATGCCAAAATTTTCCAAACTTGACAAATTGCTTTCCTCTTGAATTTGATCCATGTGCACTGGTTCCTTCCTCAGGAGATAGTTATGCAGGACCACGCATGCCATGACTACCTCATCCACAGTCTCAATTTTCAGATGAATAGGTCTCGTGAATACTCTCCATTTTGCCACCAAGATACCAAAAGCACATTCAACCATTCTGCGAGCACGAGTCAGGCGGTAATTAAATATGCGTTTCTGCCGACTCAGTCCACGGCTACAATACGGTTTTATTAAATTGGGGCACATTTGAAATGCCTCGTCACCTACCAATACAAAGGGCATGGGGGTAGAATTAGAACCAGTTAGAGGCTGTGGAGCGGAAAAATCTAAATCATTACTGTACACTCTTCTGCCCATGTCTGAATTTTTAAATACCATAGAATTGTTGGTTCGCCCATAACCACCAACATCTATTGCCACAAATCTATACTGGGCATCTGCTATGGCCATTAAGATTATGGAGAAATTATTTTTATAATTAAAATACTCCGAACCTGAACCTTGGGGCTTCATAATTCGGATATGTTTCTCATCCACTGCCCCAAGACAGTTAGGAAACTGGCAGACCTCCCAGAATTTTTCAGAAATTTCTGTCCATTGTTGTCGTGTAGGATGAGGAATAAATTCACCATGTAATACTTCCCACAAAGCACAGCAGGTGTCTTTGATAATGCAAGAAACAGTGGAAATTCCAAGACGGAACTGGTAATGGAGGGACGTTAAGCTTTCTCCGGTCGCCAGATACCTATAAAAAAAAAAAAAAAAAAAAAAAATACAAACATTAACTACTACTCACGCAATACATTTAAAAGCAATCAATACATTTAAAAATCAATAAAATACATTTAAAATCAACATCACAATAGTAATAAAATAATAATTACCTTAATGTCAGCATTAACCGTTCTGCCGCAGAGATGCTTCGCCGGAACCTGGTTTCCTGTCTCTCGATGCGATGACACACCTTTGTAGGAGGTCATCAAAGCTGGAAACGGTCATCTGTAGGTAATTTTCAAACTTTTCAGGACAGTTACGCAGTTCAGGAAACAGCACCTCAAATGCCCCCCTTCTCACACGGTCTGAAGTTATTGGATGGACCCAAAAACGATGTCGGCGTCTGGCTCTGTAGCGTCTTCTCCAGCGTGAGACTAGGATTAAAGCCTGCAATCCAAAGTGAATGTGGTCCCGCAACATCTTGGCAGCGTCTGAGGGAAGTGACCTGATGCTGTATTTTATATCCACAATTCTTTTTGTTTCCTCTTGTGTATTTAGCATTTACATATTAAATTGTTTTTTTGTCTTCTTTAAAATTTTTCTTTTCTATTACTACTTCATTTTCATTTGAAATTAAAATTATTTTCTTTGATATTTGCATCTGAAGTTGCTTTTGTTTTCTCTTTTCTTGCTGTATGAATGTAAATACCGGATCCGTTTTTCCGGATGTAACTGGATGCAAATGGAATAAACGGATAAAATGGTCTTCCGGTTTTGACCATTTTGCCGGATCCGGCAGGCACTTCTGTCAACGAAACTGCATGCCGGATTAAGGCAAAGTAAGTGTGAAAGTAGCCTAAGACAAGAAATCAAAAGATTCCAGGTTCCAGCCCTCCTAAAGGGGTTGCAGATGGTTCAAACATGGTGAATGGATCAAACATGGTCACTGGATTATTGCCATAAGGGACAGGAGCCTGAAATCTAGTAGCTGCCTTATAATATGTTGGCCAAACAGGGTCTGTTGCTGGTATGGGGTTTGGCTAGTTAAGCGGATGGCAAAATATGGATATTATAGATGTTGTGGCCTGCAATCTCCTGAAAATGCCACTTTAGTATGAGGATTATATAAAAGGGCCACATCTGGCCAACAGTTAACACTATATACAGTGCCTTGCGAAAGTATTCGGCCCCCTGGAACTTTTCAACCTTTTGCCACATTTCAGGCTTCAAAAAAAAAAAAAAAAGATATAACATTTTAAATTTTTGGTGAAGAATCAACAACTAGTGGGTCACAATTGTGAAGTGGAACGAAATTTATTGAATCATTTAAACTTTTTTTGTAATAACAAAACTGTAAAGTGGGGCGTGCAAAATTATTCGGCCCCCTTGCATTAATACTTTGTTGCGCCACCTTTTACTGCGATTACAGCTGCAAGTCGCTTGGGGTATGTCTCTATCAGTTTTGCACATCTAGATGCTGAAATTCTTGCCCATTTTTCCTTGCAAAACAGCTCGAGCTCTTTGAGGTTGGATGGAGAGCGTTTGTGAACAGCAGTTTTCAGCTCTTTCCACATATTCTCAATTGGATTCAGGTCTGGACTTTGACTTGGCCATTCTAAGACCTGGATACGTTTATTTTTGAACCATTCCATTGTAGATTTTGCTTTATGTTTGGGATCATTGTCTTGTTGGAAGATAAATCTCCGTCCTAGTCTCAGGTCTTTTGCAGACTCCAACAGGTTTTCATCCAGAATGGTCCTGTATTTGGCTCCATCCATCTTCCCATCAATTTTAACCATCTTCCCTGTCCCTGCTGATGAAAAGCAGGCCCAAACCATGATGCTGCCACCACCATGCTTGACAGTGGGGATGGTGTGTTCAGGGTGATGAGCTGTGTTGCTTTTATGCCAAACATATCGTTTTGCATTGTTTTCAAAAAGTTCCATTTTGGTTTCATCTGACCAGAGCACCTTCTTCCACATGTTTGGTGTGTCTCCCAGGTGGCTTGTGGCAAACTGTAAAGAGACTTTTTATGGATATCTTTGAGAAATGGCTTTCTTCTTGCCACTGCCATAAAGGCCAGATTTGTTACGTGTTCAACTGATTGTTGTCCTATGGACAGACTCTCCCACCTCAGCTGTAGATCTCTGCAGTTCATCCAGAGTGATCATGGGCCTCTTGGCTGCATCTCTGATCAGTCTTCTCCTTGTTTGAGAGGGACGGCCGGGTCTTGGTAGATTTGCAGTGGTCTGATACTCCTTCCATTTCAATATGATCGCTTGCACAGTGCTCCTTGGGATGTTTAAAGCTTGGGAAATCTTTTGGTATCCAAATCCGGCTTTAAACTTCTCCACAACAGTATCACTGACCTGCCTGGTGTGTTCCTTGGTCTTCATGATGCAGAACCCTGAGACTATCACAGAACAGGTGCATTTATACGGAGACTTGATTACACACAGGTGGATTCTATTTATCTTCATCAGTCATTTAGGACAACATTGGATCATTCAGAGATCCTCAATGAACTTCTGGAGTGAGTTTTCTGAACTGAAAGTAAATGGGCCGAATAATTTTGCATGCCCCACTTTTCAGTTTTATTATTACAAAAAAAGTTTAAATGATTCAATAAATTTTGTTCCACTTCACAATTGTGACCCACTTGTTGATTCTTCACCAAAATGTAAAATGTTATATCTTTTTGTTTGAAGCCTGAAATGTGGCAAAAGGTTGAAAAGTTCCAGGGGGCGGAATACTTTCACAAGGAAGTGTACCTTTTACCTTATAATTAACATTATACTGGCCTTTATTCCTAGCATCCTCCTGAAACTACTGTGATACCAATGCAGGATTGGTGGTGGAAGGGAGGTATATTTCCCCAAGATTCCTCTCCAATGTGAAGTAGCAGGTGAAAGACTCATCTGTGAGATAGTTAATGAAGCTCAACAGAGGGTGGGGATATAACAGACCAGGTGGTCAGTCAGTCTCTCTCTGCCTGGGGACACAAAAAGTCTGTATGAGTGAGCCAAATGTGAGTAAAAGGTTGCTGAAAGCCTTGCTTTGTGAGCTGACAGGGAGAAGCTCTCCAGCAGGTAGACAGGGACGTCATGTGTTTAGTAAGCCAGACAGGCTAGATTTTCTTTTGCGGTTTTGCGTTTATTTTATCTGCAACCTTATCAATAAACCTGGCTACAAGTCATTTTAAAACGTATACCTCGGTGTATGATCTGAATTGGATGGAACAGACAAGTGTCCTTTGACCCCATCAAAGGTGATCTGGGCATAACCCCTCACTATATATGAATAGTATCTCATGGCACAGCAGATAACTGGCAGTTGGATCCAACAAACCAATAAACGAGGAGAAAAAAAAATTGCCATGGAGCATTCCCGGAGTGACAGAAAAAGAAATCACCCTTCCTCCTTCTAGTTGTGGTGAACCCACTTCTCCAGCTCTAACCACTCTCCTGCTCTACAAGTGGAAGACCCTTCTTCTGCCATCTGCCTTTCCTCCTTTTAAACATCGAATATTGATGATTGATTGAATGAATATCCAGCTCCTCCTCTCTTTTCAGCTTGCTGACTTTTCTCTGACATGAAGACCGCAATGAATGATTTGGAAGAAGTAAAGCCAGCAAAAGATTAGGATTGTCATCGTGAAAGGGAAAAATGACCCGTTGTTTTTAATTTTATTTTTAAATAATTTTTATTGCTCGTTTTTATTTTCCATGTTCCTTTATATTTAACCCCTTCACGTCCACCAGCCGCTTCCTGTGTTAGTCCGGTGTCTCGGGGCAGGAGCAGTGCTGCAGGAGACCCTGATCAGCTCTGCCTGTGTAATGCTCCCACAGGGATCTGTTTTCCTGTAATGGGGGCTCCTGTGAATGCCCAGTTACAGTGGAAAAAAAAAGTTAAAAAAAATTAAAAAGTCAATGTTCTCCAGAAGTCTTTTAATGACCTCCTTAAAAAAAATATATATATAAATAAAAGTGTAAAAAAAAAAAAATAAAAATTACAAATGCATGACGTGCATGGCAAGGAGAGGATTAACCAGTACTGATGCTGCTTGGGAGAACTGTCCATGCTCAGTGTAACTTATTTATGTTAGTGAGGATTGTTCAGTGCTGCATCAATCCTCAACAACATTGAGAAGCATTGTCGCTGCAATTTAGGACAAGTCCCAGATTAGGAGACTTCACTCTGTTTTCTGTGGGATTCAAATTATGTTAATAAGTTAACCCCCAGGTGCCAGGGGATGCGGCCGGCCTACGAATCACTATACCACGCAAACTTTGCTGGTCACAATGAGGGGACAGCAGTACTAAGCAGTCTTCTGTAACAGTGAAGTTGCATTGAGAAATCATCATCAACAGATTAGAGAAAATTTGTAGAGGAAATTTGTTTTGAATCAGATTTTACAAATCAGTCTGTAAATTTGATTTGGGCATGAATAAATTTGAACCAAACCAAAAGTGCACAGATTGCTCTAAAAATGTTGTGGATAAGACTGTAAGGTCTCCTTGGACTGTATCCAATAACTTTCAAGTCCTTTAAACACCAGGAAAGCATTAATAACATCAAGGTGACATATACAGTACAGACCAAAAGTTTGGACACACCTTCTCATTCAAAGAGTTTTTTGTATTTTAATGACTATGAAAATTGTAGATTCACACTGAAGGCATCAAAACTATGAATTAACACATGTGGAATTATATACTTAACAAAAAAGTGTGAAACAACTGAAAATATGTCATTCTAGGTTCTTCAAAGTAGCCACTTTTTGCTTTAATTACTGCTTTGCACACTATTGGCATTCTCTTGATTAACTTCAAGAGGTAGTCACCTGAAATGGTTTTCACTTTATAGGTGTGCCCTGTCAGGTTTAATAAGTGGGATTTCTTTGGGGTTGGGACCATGAGTTGTGTTGGGCAGAAGTCAGGTGGATACACAGCTGATAGTCCTACTGAATAGACTGTTAGAATTTGTATTATGGCAAGAAAAAAACAGCTAAGTAAAGAAAAACGAGGGGCCATCATTACTTTAAGAAATGAAGGTCAGTCAGTCCGAAAAATTGGGAAAACTTTGAAAGCGTCCCCAAGTGCAGTTGCAAAAACCATCAAGCGCTACAAAGAAACTAGCTCACATGAGGACTGCCCCAGGAAAGGAAGACCAAGAGTCACCTCTGCTGTGGAGGATAAGTTAATCCGAGTCACCAGCCTCAGAAATCGCAGGTTAACAGCAGCTCAGATTAGAGACCAGGTCAATGCCACACAGTTCTAGCAGCAGACACATCTCTACAACAACTGTTAAGAGGAGACTGTGTGCAGCAGGCCTTCATGGTAAAATAGCTGTTAGGAAACCACTGCTAAGGACAGGCAACAAGCAGAAGAGACTTGTTTGGGCTAAAGAACACAAGGAATGGACATTAGACCAGTGGAAATCTGTGCTTTGGTCTGAAGAGTCCAAATTTGAGATCTTTGGTTCCAACCACCGTGTCTTTGTGCGACGCAGAAAAGGTGAACGGATGGACTCTACATGCCTGGTTCCCACCGTGAAGCATGGAGGAGGAGGTGTAATGATGTGGGGGTGCTTTGCTGGTGACACTGTTGGGGATTTATTCAAAATTGAAGGCATACTGAACCAGCATGGCTACCACAGCATCTTTCAGCGGCATGCTATTCCATCCGGTTTGCATTTAATTGGACCATTATTTATTTATCAACAGGACAATGACCCCAAACACACCTCCAGGCTGTGTAAGGGCTATTTGACCAAGAAGGAGAGTGATGGGGTGCTACGCCAGATGACCTGGCCTCCATAGTCACCAGACCTGAACCCAATCAAGATGTTTGGGGTGAGTTGGACCGCAGAGTAAAGGCAAAAGGGCCAACAAGTGCTAGGCATCTCTGGGAACGCCTTCAAGGCTGTTGGAATACCATTTCAGGTGACCACCTCTTGAAGCTCATCAAGAGAATGCAAAGAGCGTGCAAAGCAGTAATCAAAGCAAAAGGTGGCTACTTTGAAGAACCTAGAATATAAGACATATTTTCAGTTGTTTCACACTTTTTTGTTAAGTATATAATTCCACATGTGTTAATTCATAGTTTTGATGCCTTCAGTGTGAATCTACAATTTTCATAGCCATGAAAATACAGAAAACTCTTTGAATGAGAAGGTGTATCCAAACTTTTGGTCTGTACTGTACCTATAGGTAAATGCATGACAGCCATTGGTAACAGTCCTTTTAAACATACACTACACACTGATTGTGTGAGAGTCCTAACTGGTGTGCTGCTGATTCTCACAAATCTATCACTAAATCTATGCTCTCCTTTTCCCATCAATCACTGTCAGAGGTGATAATAGAAGAAAGGGGATGATCTAAGGATGGCAGCTCACACAGGCTGAAGATAGGTAGGAAGACATATACAAGGTACTCTGCAGGGAGAGAAACTTACAGGTTGTGTAACGCATCTATCATCACAACATAAAACTAAGAGCAGAGCTGCATATTATGAGGTGTGAAAATGAATGAAGATTGACCACAACTTTTCTATTTTAATTAGGATAGTCACAATATAAATAATCATGGGGTTCATTTATCAAAACCAGATAAGTCAGGTTTGTTTGTGTAAAAATTTTGCACAACATGCCAACTTTTTTTTTTTTTGCAACATTTCTGTGATATTTTGGAGACACACCATTTTTTAAAGTGGTCTACTGTAAAGATGAGCGAATCCTTCAAAATTTTATTCACCAAACATTTGTTGAACTTTTCATAAGATTCGTATATTCTACGAATCTATTAGACGAATCTGCGTACAAATCATACATTATGTGGCGTTTTGTGAACATTCACACTAATAACTAACATTCAGTTTTAAAAGGTACGCAACTTCTTTGAACATGTACGCATGAGCGTACAAAAATGACGGGCTTTGCTGGAATGGTGGAGCAGGAGGAATGCTCTGAGTCTGACCTCTGGCTACATATGGATACTGTATCAGCAGATGACAGCTGTTCATCTGGCTGAGACTGAGATGAGCGTGCCATCCACTCCACTACCTCATCCACTTTCTCCTCCACTACAATTTTGCACCTTGGTGGGTTAGCCCGGTGGAACACCGGCCAAGTATTGCGAGTACAACAAGTAGAAGCTCCGGCTACAGGTCCTTTGGCAGTGCTGCCCTGTGCCATCTTTTTTTTTTTTTTTTTTTTTTTTTTAGAGCTCGAGGTCTGGCTGGAACTGGACCCCTTTTGCTTATTCATTCCAGACATTTTTCAGTTGACTCTGTGGCCCTGCAGCTGGTCTTTGTCCCCATCTCTCTCCCTGCCTGATTAATTACTAGCCCTGCACTGGCCCTGCACTTGCCCTGATGTGTAATATGGATTCCCTGAACAATTACACCCCTATTTCAACAACACAGGTCTCAGTCTTTAGGAACTTCACACACAGTGCTTCTGCTCGTCTCAGTAGTCGCAGCAGAAGTGATGTGTCACTGGCTTACCGAGCCTGAGCCAATCAGAGCCAACCCTGCCCACTTGGTCCGGTGACCGCTTTCTTCCCAGGCTTTTGCGCACGAATAATGAACTAACAGTAAAAGTTCACTAAGTAATTGAATTTGTACGCAACAGCGTATAGAGTGACTTATACGTAGCATTAGCGTACAATTTATCGGAAAAGTATGTAGCTAATGCGTAGAAAGCCTTAGGAACATTTTTAAATCTTAACAGAGCAAATCTCAATTTTCGGATTTGCTTTCCAGTTGTAAATTTCCAAGATTCGATACGAATCAACAAATCAGCGAATAGATTCGCTCATCTCTAGTCTACTGTAAGTTTAAGCCAGAAAAGTGAAATTAGACCTGGATCAAGGAAAACCCCTTTAATAATTAGGAAATAATTGACTAATTCATCAGCATGAGCAGACTGGAAACTTAAAGTGGCCCTGGAAAAAAAAAAAAAAAAAACCAAAAGCGGCCTATGTTGTAGGCAGGTAAAATTGACAGAAGTTGGGGCAACACAAGAAGGCAGGGCCAAAAATAAGAGCAGAGACAACAGAAGTAGGCAGGGCCTTTCTTTCACTGCATGAGGGAGAGGTATCACTATTTCAATCCCTTGTCCTCATACAGAATCATGGTTTCTGAGCAGCAGATCGCTGTTTAGACCATATAATCTGCTGCCCAGAAACTATGATCAGTGGTGTCTGCATGAACAACAAGATCACGGCACATTTACACAAGCAGATTGTTAGGAACGACCGTTCACAGGAACGGTTGTTCCTGATAATCTGGACAATTATTGGCTTGTGTAGATGCAGTTTAAGAGGGTTTAGGTGGCCCCTTGGGCATTGTCCCACCAGGGAATTTCCCAATAGGGTCTTTCTCCAATCCACCCCTGTACATCAGGAAGACACTGCCCACTGTATGCAGTCTCTATTTTTGACTGTAAAAAAAGAAAATCTCTCCAGAATTTTTTTTATAGAACTACAGTAGGTGACAAATAGAAATAGCACTTTTCTCCAAGACTATATAAGAACCTTTGTCTTGAAATAAAAAAAAACCCACTCACCTTTAATTAATACTAATTGCTGAATAAACACGAATAAATTATTTGAAAAACACAATACAATTAATGAAAATTAGATTAGATTTATTTGCTGCCTTCAAGAGTTGATAAATGCTTTTAAGTAGAAAGTTCAAAGGTAAAGTCTTCATTTCCAATGGTAATAACTATTATGAACAATTACTAATTGCTTGGTATACTAAGTGTGTTAGTTGTTTTATTTGTCTTCGAATTTAAAATTACAATTCTTTTCTACAAGGCAGTGAAGCAGTGCAGTTCTGACATTACGTAGATTACTTGCATTAATCTTCTGGATTTATTGCCAGGTTTTAAAGGTGAATTAAAATTAATAATATGTAAACATATGTAAGCTTCGAGGAAGCATGAAATCAGACCTTTGCCCCATGTACCAAATAAATTACA
>ONZH01004678.1:0-33862 GCA_900303285.1 Rhinella marina | reverse complement strand
CCGGGACACACGTGTTGTCCGGATAGTGGAGAACAAACTGTACTGGGTCTTCGCACTCCTGGACCCCCGGTATAAAGATAACGTCTCCTCTTTTATTCCGGTAGAGGAGAGGACGAATCGATTGCTGGAATACCAGAGGGAACTCGTGCAGAACATGATGGAGATTTTCCCACCCACCATCGCTGGCGGCAGAGAGGAGAGGGTCTCCCAGAGTCCCACAACATCGATCAGGCCCACAGCCACCAGGGGAACACTCTCCAAGGTGTGGGACACGTTCATGGCACCCCCTCGTGCAACTTCCATCACTGCGGGGCCCGCTATCAGCAGGAGGGACAAGTATCGGCGGATGTTGCGGGAGTACCTGGCAGACCGTACCCTGTCCTCCCCGATCCCTCGGCGTCCTACACTTACTGGGTCTCCAAGTTGGACACGTGGCTGGAACTGTCCCTGTACGCCTTGGAGGTGCTTGCCTGCCCTGCCGCCAGCGTGCTATCAGAAAGGGTGTTCAGCGCAGCCGGGGGCATTATAACCGATAAGCGCAGCCGCCTGTCAACCGACAGTGCCGACAGGCTGACGCTAATCAAAATGAACAGCAAGTGGATTGACCCGGACTTTGCTTCTCCAACAGTGGAAAGCAGCCAAAAGTGAAGTGCCATCTGTATGAAGTGCCATTTCCTCCTCCACCTCCTCCTCCTCCTCCTTAACCGCCGTAGAATTGCTCCGTAAATAAGAAAAATTTATATTTTATGGCTCACCTCTTGGGCCTCCACAAAATTTTTAAGAGGTCTCACCTCTTGGCCTCCTCATAATTTTTAACAGGTCTCACCTCTTGGGCCTCCACAATAATTTTTAAAGGTCTCACCTCTTGGGCCTCCACATAATTTTTAAGAGGTCTCACCTCTTGGGCCTCCCAAAATTTTTAAGAGGTCTCACCTCTTGGGCCTCCATTTTAAACAGGTCTCACCTCTTGGGCCTCCACAAAATGTTTAACAGGTCTCACCTCTTGGCCTCCACATAATTTTTAACAGGTCTCACCTCTTGGGCCTCCACAAAATTTTTAACAGAGGTCTCACCTCTTGGGCCTCCACAAATTTTTAAAGGTCTCACCTCTTGGGCCTCACATAATTTTTAACAGGTCTCACCTCTTGGGCCTCCACAAAATTTTTAAGAGGTCTCACCTCTTGGGCCTCCACATAATTTTTACAGGTCTCACCTCTTGGGCTCCACAAAATTTTTAACAGGTCTCACTCTTGGGCCTCACAAATTTTTAATCAGGTCTCACCTCTTGGGCCTCCACATAATTTTTAAACAGGTCTCACCTCTTGGGCCTCCACAAAATTTTAATCAGGTCTCACCTCTTGGGCCTCCACAAATTTTAAGAGGTCTCACCTCTTGGGCCTCCACAAAATTTTTAAGAGGTCTCACCTCTTGGGCTCTCACAAAATTTTTAACAGGTCTCACCTCTTGGGCCTCCCACAAAATGTTTAACAGGTCTCACCTCTTGGGCCTCCACAAAATTTTTAAGAGGTCTCACCTCTTGGGCCTCCACATAATTTTTAAGAGGTCTCACCTCTTGGGCCTCCACATAATTTTTTAACAGGTCTCACCTCTTGGGCCTCCACAAAATTTTAAGAGGTCTCACCTCTTGGGCCTCCACATAATTTTAACAGGTCTCACCTTTGGGCCTCCACAAAATTTAAGAGGTTAACAGTGGAAAGCAGCAAAATGAAGTGCCAATCTGTTGGTGCCATTCTTCCACCTCCTCCTCCTCCTCCTCCTTAACCTCCGTAGAATTCTCCGTAAATAAAAAATGTATAAATTTATGGCTCACCTCTTGGGCCTCCACATAATTTTTAAGAGGTCTCACCTCTTGGCCTCCACAAAATTTTAAGAGGTCTCACCTCTTGGGCCTCCACATAATTTTTAAGAGGTCTCACCTCTTGGGCCTCCACAAAATTTTTAACAGGTCTCACCTCTTGGGCCTCCACATAATTTTAACAGGTCTCACCTCTTGGGCCTCCACAAAATTTTTAAGAGGTCTCACCTCTTGGGCCTCCACATAATTTTTAACGGGTCTCCCCTCTTGGGCCTCCACAAAATGTTTAAGAGGTCTCACCTCTTGGGCCTCCACATAATTTTTAAGAGGTCTCACCTCTTGGCCTCCACAAAATGTTTAAGAGGTCTCACCTCTTGGGCCTCCACAAAATTTTTTAACAGTTCTCACCTCTTGGGCCTCCACAAAATGTTTAACAGGTCTCACCTCTTGGGCTCCACAATAATTTTAACACGTCTCACCTCTTGGGCCTCCACAAAATGTTTAAGAGGTCTCACCTCTTGGGCCTCCACATAATTTTTAACGACGGTCTCACCTCTTGGCCTCCACAAAATTTTTAACAGGTCTCACCTCTTGGCCTTCCACAAAAGTTTAACAGTCTACCTCTTGGGCCTCCACAAAATGTTTACAGTTCACTCTTGCCTCACAAAATGTTTAACAGGTCTCACCTCTTGGGCCTCCACAAAATGTTTAACAGGTCTCACCTCTTGGGCCTCCACAAAATGTTTAACAGGTCTCACCTATTTGGGCCTCCACAAAAGGTTTAAGAGGTAACAGTGGAAAGCAGCCAAAAGTGAAGTGCCATCTGTATGAAGTGCCATTTCCTCCTCCACCTCCTCCTCGCCTCCTCCTTAACCGCCGTAGAATTGCTCCGTAAATAAGAAAAATGTATATATTTATGGCTCACCTCTTGGGCCTCCACATAATTTTTAACAGGTCTCACCTCTTGGGCCTACCACATAATTTTTAACAGGTCTCACCTTTTGCGGCCTCCACAAAAGGTTTAGAGGTTAACAGTGGAAAGCAGCCAAAAGTGAAGTGCCATCTGTATGAAGTGCCATTTCCTCCTCCACCTCCTCCTCCTCCTCCTTAACCGCCGTAGAATTGCTCCGTAAATAAGAAAAATGTATATATTTATGGGCTTACCTCTTGGGCCTCCACATAATTTTAACAGGTCTCACCTCTTGGCCTCCACATAATTTTTAACAGGTCCTCACCTTTTGGGCCTCCACAGAAGGTTTAAGAGGTTAACAGTGGAAAGCAGCCAAAAGTGAAGTGCCATCTGTATGAAGTGCCATTTCCTCCTCCACCTCCTCCTCCTCCTCCTCCTCTCCTTAACCGCCGTAGAATTGCTCCGTAATAAGAAAAATGTATATTTTATGGCTCACCTCTTGGGCCTCCACATAATTTTTAAGAGTCTCACCTCTTGGGCCTGCACAAAATGTTTAAGAGGTCTCACCTCTTGGGCCTCCACATAATTTTTAACAGGTCTCACCTCTTGGGCTCCACAAAATCTTTAAGAGTCTCACCTCTTGGCCTCCACAAAATCTTTAAGAGGTCTCACCTCTTGGGCCTCCACAAAATCTTTAAGAGGTCTCACCTCTTGCCTCCACAAATCTTAAGAGGTCTCACCTCTTGGCCTCCACAAAACTTTAAGAGGTCTCACCTCTTGGAAGACCTGCCACAAAATCTTTAAGAGGTCTTCACCTCTTGGGCCTCCACAAAATCTTTAAGAGGTCTCACCTCTTGGGCCTCCACAAAATCTTTAAGAGGTCTCACCTCTTGGGCCTCCACAAAATCTTTAACAGGTCTACCTCTTGGGCCTCCACAAATGTTTAAGAGGTGTCACCTCTTGGGCCTCCACATAATTTTTAACAGGTCTCACCTCTTGGGCCTCCACATAATTTTTAACAGGTCTCACCTCTTGGGCCTCCACATAATTTTTAAGAGGTCTCACCTCTTGGGCCTCCACAAAATGTTTAACAGGTGTCACCTCTTGGGCCTCCACATAATTTTTAACAGGTCTCACCTCTTGGGCTCCACATAATTTTTAAGAGGTCTCACCTCTTGGGCCTCCACAAAATCTTTAAGAGGTCTCACCTCTTGGGCCTCCACATAATTTTTTAGAGGTCTCACCTCTTTAGCCTCCACACAATTTTTAAGACGTCTCACCTCTTGGGCCTCCACAAAATCTTCCATGAGCCTCTGGCCAGCCCACGGCCTCTTCCTGCCTTTTGCGGTCCTACGCATCCTCAACATCCCCACTGTTTTACCTGCTAGACATGACACTGGGCCAGGTGGGTCACTGACATCTCTAGCGCCAACAATTTGGGCATTTTAAGGCTTCTGCATGTGTTTGAGTTGTTTTACATTTTAAAGAAGACATGTCTGACCACATTTCACACACACACACAATGACAATTAGGGGTGGGGTCTATTTGCTTTCCCCCTTGCCTATGCCATCTGAGGTTGTCATAGGCAACGTGATTTTAAGGGGTGCAGAATTTCATCTTCTTTTTTGTCTAGTTTGGCTTGGGGTCCATGGCAATGTAGAGGAAAGAAGGTTTCCTTGTATGGTCTCACTTTACAGAGAGGTTATATTGTGTTTGGAGTGTATTGTTGAGAGGCTGTGATAGTGGCGTAATAGTGCGACTTGGGCGCGTTATATGCACCCAGACATGCTTCCCCTGCTGTCCCAGTTGCATTCCAGCAGTGTTGGCATCCTTTTCTGAGGTTCCAGGGTGGACTTGGTGACCTCCAAGTGGTCGAATTGAGATTTCCAAGTGGCAAGCATTTTTTCCCCATAGACTTTAATGGGATTCGATATCTGGTCGAATAGTCGAATTTCGCGGTCTATTCGAATCGAATTTCGAAATTTCGAATATTTCACTACTCGCTCATCTCTACTTATAATGTACTGTTATTGCCTTGTATCATGTTAAAAAATCCTCAATGCATAATCTTGACTTTGAAAAAAACGATCACGTTATTTAGCAAAATAGTTCCTCATAAATTTTGAAGATCCTTGCTTCTAGTAAATATCTGTGAGCTAGAGGGTTGCTCCCCACCGTGGCGTCCCACAGAGGTATCACACCGTATTTTGTTATATAATGTTGGTACTCACAGTTTGTCCACAATGTCAAGCGGAGTATTACTTTAATAGACCGGCGTCTCTTAGCTGTATGGCCTTTTCGCGCTTGTTTGCGCTTACCACGACTCACCGTGCCGCTGCTTCAGATTCCTCGGTCTCGGCGTCCCACATGGTTAACTAATCACGTGATCAGACTCTCATTCCTGTGGTGCCAAGATTTCTACCTTAAGTCCTTCACTGTACAGTATAAATGAATCGCGATTCAATGTCCCAGATATAGATGAATGGTGGAAGAGGATATTGCCAAATAATGTCGCTCTTCCAGACGCGTTTCGAGACACCTTGTCTCTTCCTCAGTGGCTATAAACTTGGCCATCTTTCCACCCCCTTTTTTATATCGTCATCCTTCAGAGATCTCCAAAACCAGGGAGGGATCGGATCTTTTCTTTTAATATCATCTTCATATATCAATAATCTAGATTCACTTATTATTCATATAGTGCCCTCCATTACCACTTCTTCTCCAACTTAAGATATAATTTATTCCATAATTCCAACTCATACACTGTTGTTGCGGTTTTGATGCGTTTTTTGTTGTTCCTGCGTTTTTTACCCACAATTAAATATTTAACAAGTAAATTCACTCCAATATATAATTTTTGAACTGTGACCTTTTTAATATTCATTTTTCATAATTCTCTCTCAATTCATATACTAAACTCATATACTAATGATAAATCATGTTACTGTGCATCAAATACATATCAATAAACATAAGAATATATATATATATATATATATATATATATATATATATATATATGTGAATAATAAGAATAAAAATAAAATAGAAATAATAATAATGAAAATAAAATAAATTAAAAATAAAAAGTGATAAATGTAATGAAATAGAATGTAGACAAAATATATGAGTGGATATCTTCTTCACTTATTATATCATATGATATAGACATCAGGGTGTCACACTCTAAACTCAAGAGAAACCCAGCTTCAGTGCCCTTATTCTCCTTACCGGCTGCTGAGATTGCTGTGCATCGTGAGGCGGCTGGTGCTGCTGCTGGGGCTGGTGCGGTGGAGGCGGCTGGAGCGTCCACTTCGCCGCCCAGGAGGAGATCAACAACAACTTCTATAAGGCAGAACCCGATTGTGCCAGCATCGGTGACGACCCACACGCAGACCCTCTCGGATTACAAGAATGCCGTGGAGGACTGGGTAATCCAGGTACTGGACCATCCTAGGCCTGGAGATCCTAAATTGGAGCGCCGAAAGGGAACTGTCCTGTGGTTTTTGGACAAGCGAGGCTCTGGCTTTCTTGGCAGACTACGAGGATGGCAAGGAGTACTTCTTGGGCCGCAGGTCAGTTAAACGGCCGTACCTGCCCCAGCCTCGTCACAGTCTGTATGTGGGGGATCAGGTGAAGTACACCCCTATGGCATTCCTGAAAGACCCCTTCTGGAGTTACCCTACTATCTAAACCCCTGGTCCCAACATCACCACCTGAAGTTTGGCTGGAGGAACCACCAGGCGAAGAACCGGGGCGCTGCCTTCTGGAGTCACCAGATGGTGTCTTCCAGTTCACGGAAAAGCCACTGCCACAGCTGGAGCCTCTGATACCTGGACTGCCACCACCATCATCACAGTCCTTTCAGCTGGGTCAGCTGACAACTTCGTCATTTACATTCTAATCCAGGGTAATCCACCAATAACAACTACCGTGGAAGATGAAGCCAGCAGCAGCCAGGGGAGCTGGGGCTTCTTCCCTGGATGCAACCTTGCCGAAACCGCTGCAGCCAGAAGTCCTTACCCCTGCTGTCCTGGCAGGAGTATCCGGAAAGCACAAGTGGCTGCAGTGCTCACCAGCGCTACCACCACCCAGACCCGGTCAAGTCCGACCTCCGGAAGAAGAGAGTAGTGGAGTTCAACCACGGCAGCGAGCGTGGCCTACAAGAGGCAGGAGCGTCCTCTGATGTCCTTCAGTAGCAGCTCAAGCGAGGAGGACTTCAGTTCCCTCATCTAAGGGACCCAACTACTGGCTGTCTCAAGGATACTTCAAGAGGACCTATGGGAGCCACACCATGGACTGCACCTGAAGGGTGAGAGCTAGTTGGCACTTTTTTTGTTTGTTTAGTTTGTATTGCCCCCTGCTTTACTCTCACCTAGATGGACATGGCTTGTCAGAACTCCCCTCTCCCCCATTCCGCAGAAAATTCCCAGTTGCGCCTAAGGGCGCCTATTTTCCTTCTCAGGTTATTTGGGAGCTCCCTTTGCAAAGAGGGTTCTCTATTTGCTGCTATTTTATATTATCCCATCCATGTGGATTACACGTTACCTGTTTGGATTACAAAATTACCTCACGTGGATTACAATTGAATTTTGGACTGTGTTCCAGTGTTTTATCATGCAAAGGAGCCACGAGGAGAGACTCAAATGTATATCTGAGCCTTTTATGCTTGAAAATGTGAAATTGCACTAAAATGTTTGCATACTGTCTTTGCTTTATTTTAGCAATAATGTTTTTACAGGTTTAGCAACGTTCAAGCACTTTACCCTATTGTGTGTATTCTTTTTTAGGTACTGCAATGTGTCCTATTATGCACTTATTGTACGGTGTTTTTAGTAAATTATGCACTTAGCTGGATAGCTAGCAGTGAGCACCTTACTTTTCTACGTCTTATGGACTGCCTCTGAGGACTGTATGCTGCGGCTTAGCCTCGTTCGTATGACGCAATCACGAGTCAATAGTACGCTAAGGATTCATACGCACTTTTGTACGCTAATGCTTACGTATTACGCTGACTGTATCTTTGTAATTTGTGTAGGAATGTTCGTAAAACAACAATTTTTTTTTTACGTAAATTCAACCAGACCGAATCTTGTCAAAAATTCGTCGAACATTCGCCAAAGCGAATTTTCAATGATTCGCTCATCTCTATATTCAATGTGCAGCTGTTTCATTTTTTCAGAATTCATAGCATATCGTCAACTACAATAATGCTGCAGATACTTTCATGCCAGTCTACTATTAACAAGACCTGAGAATTTAACAGTAATGAAAATAATTATAAATGATCAATTTGCTATGATTGCAATATTAAGAAAAATGGCTACAATTTGTACTGTAATAAAGGTATGCACTGCTAAAAACTTAAGGATGAATATAGAAATTGGCTTGGGTGGGTCTCTACTAACACTTATTTCATGGCATTTAGTATTTTAGCTATTGTTACAGCTTAGAGTATTTATTTTACATTAAATACAGTTACCTCATTTGAAAATGCCATTATGTATGTGAATAACCAATTCCCTAGATGTCTTGGTAGATAGCAACCATATGGTTAGACATAGGTAGGCAGAGAAAAGCCAACTGTGCCCATCTCCACTCTTCCCTATGTATAGTCATGGCCACAAGTTTTGAGAATTATACAAATATTAATTTTTACAAAGTCTACTGCTTCAATTTTTATAATGGCAATTTGCATATACTCCAGAATGTTATAAAGAGTGATCAGCTTAACAGCAATTACTTGCAAAGTCAATATTTGCCTAGAAAATGAACTTTATCCCCCAAAACACATTTCAACATCATTGCAGCCCTGCCTTAAAAGGACCAGCTAACATCGTTTCAGTGATTGCTCCATTAACACAGGTGTGGGTGTTGATGAGGACAGGGCTGGAGATCAATCTGTCATGATTAAGTAAGAATGACACCACTGGACACTTTAAAAGGAGGCTGGTGCTTGGCATCATTGTTTCTCTTCTGTTAACCATGGTTATCTCTAAAGAAACACGTGCAGTCATCATTGCACTGCACAAAAATGGCCTAACAGGGAAGAGTATCGCAGCTAGAAAGATTGCACCTCAGTCAACAATCTATCGCATCATCAAGAACTTCAAGGAGAGAGGTTCCATTGTTGCCAAAAAGGCTCCAGGGTACCCAAGAAAGACCAGCAAGCGCCAGGACTGTCTCTTAAAAGTTTTACCAGCAGTGCAGAGCTTGCTCAGGAATGGCAGCAGGCAGGTGTGAGTGCATCTGCACGCACTGTGAGGCGGAGACTCTTGGAGCAAGGCCTGGTCTCAAGGAGGGCAGCAAAGAAGCCACTTCTCTCCAGAAAAAAACATCAGGGACAGACTGATATTCTGCAAAAGGTACAGGGAGTGGACTGCTGAGGACTGAGGTAAAGTCATTTTCTCTGATGAATCCCCTTTTCGATTGTTTGGGACATCTGGAAAACAGCTTATTCGGAGAAGAGGAGGTGAGCGCTACCACCAGTCTTGTCTCATGCCAACTGTAAAGCATCCTGAAACCATTCATGTGTGGGGTTGCTTCTCAGCCAAGGGAATCGGCTCTCTCACAGTCTTGCCTAAAAACACAGCCATGAATAAAGAATGGTACCAGAATGTCCTCCGAGAGCAACTTCTCCCAACCGTCCAAGAGTAGTTTGGCGATCAACAATGCCTTTTCCAGCATGATGGAGCACCTTGCCATAAAGCAAAGGTGATAACTAAATGGCTCAGGGAACAAAACATAGAGATTTTGGGTCCATGGCCTGGAAACTCCCCAGATCTTAATCCCATTGAGAACTTGTGGTCAATCATCAAGAGACGGGTGGACAAACAAAAACCTACAAATTCTGACAAAATGCAAGCATTGATTGTGCAAGAATGGACTGCTATCAGTCAGGATTTGGTCCAGAAGTTGATTGAGAGCATGCCAGGGTGAATTCCAGAGGTCCTGAAGAAGAAGGGTCAACACTGCAAATATTGACTTGCTGCATTAACTCATTCTAACTGTCAATATAAGCTTTTGTTACTCATAATATGATTGCAATTATATTTCTGTATGTGATAAAAACATCTGACAAACACACATAAAAACCAGAGGGCCGCAGATCATGTGAAAATATAATATTTGTGTCATTCTCAAAACTTTTGGCCATGACTGTACATGATAGCCAAATGTCATGGAAACCAGGAGACTAACAAGGGCCCCCAGACGTGCCATGGCTGTATGCTTATTAGGCTGCACTGTAGACAAAGCCTAAAACACAACCAGTCACTGTTACATTGACAGGCTATAATGCTTTAGTATGCTGATTATACCAAAGCATTATACAAACAATCAAGTGCATTTAGAAGTCCCTTAGTGGGACCATGAAAAATATCATACAATAATTTTATTGCACAATAAAAAAATAAAAAACATTTTTTGCATGAAAAGTGGCTTCATTTTTTAAAAGTGGTAAAGAAAATTTAATTTCTTTGTATGCATTATCAAAAAAAGGTAGCTTTATGTATGTATTTCTTCCAGTCCACTTTATGTTATTTACTCCTTTATTTTGTCTGGCCTTCAGACTTTCTAGATATAAATGTAATCTGTAAAAAAGGAAAAAGTTAATAGGATATTCAAGGATTAACAGCTTGTAAGAGAATCAAACCTTTTTGGTCCATGAGTGTTTTATGTGAGTAAGATGTAACAGGAACAATGGCTTTTACTGTTCTCACTTGAGGCAACAAGCTTGATGGTTACAAAGTGCTTACAAAAGGCAACAGGCTTAGTGGTTACAGAATACTCAGACGAATCAACTAGCCTTACCATTACAGTTTGACGTGAAATAGCAACTGAAGGTTATAGTCTCTCAATGAGGGCACAGGCTTAGTAAATGGCAACAGGGTTGACAAATACAGTCTCTGCGGGCTTACTCTCTTTGTCATAGGCACAGGCAGGCTTTGCACCCACTTTTTGGGTGACAACACAATGTCTAAGAGTCTGACTCACTGTATAAAGATAGCTTAGAGAAGGGATGTCCAACCTGTGGCCATCCAGCTGTTGCAAAACTACAGCTTCCATTATGCACAGACAGCAACAGCTATCAAGGCATGTTGAGAGCTGTAGTTTTGCAACAGCTGAAGGCCCACAGGTTCAACATCCCTGGCTTTGGGTGCTTGGCAGACCACAACACTCTCTTCTCGTGGTGTACTACTGCACAAACTGCAAAGGCTTGTAGTATCTCTCTCTACTCACGACACACACTGGTATGCAAACAAGTTACATGACACTGTGCTTACAAGCGTCAACTTGCTGCAAACTGATTTGTCTTTATTCTGGACTAGTGTTGAGCAAATCGAATTTGATGAAGTAGAATTTGATACGATTTTCAGGAAAATTCGATTTGTCACAAATCTGAATTTCCTTGCGCTTCGTGGCAATGAATCAGATTTTTCCCAAACTGGCTGCTGCACATGTTACTAAGTGAAAGTAAGAAGCCCAGGAATGAGGGATCACCCATAATGCCATGCAGCCAGCAAATCAGTAGCTAGCCAGGCCCTGTGATGCCACATCCCTATTTTTTTTTTAATATACAATATTTTTATTGAATTTTCACATAACATGCGAATGTTTACAATGATAAAGAATAAATTAAACAACAGAAGAAAACAAAAGAAACAATAAAGAACATAAGAAATAAGGTCATGACTTATGTTGCATAGTACTGACGGTAAAACTCTAAATGAATTACCAATAGTTTATAGTCAGACAGTCATTAGTAGAGAAAGAGAGAAATACCTGATGTGACTTATATACACCATAAAAGTTAAAGGAGTGTGGAAAAGCCTCTGTATTGTTCCCAGGGTTTCCAGACTTCTTGGAACTTTCTCGTGGAATGTTTTTCCCATGCTGTTAGTTGTTCAAACCTAAAAAGTTGGTCCCCTTTAGCTTTCCAGCAAGAGATGCTTGGGGGTTCAGGTTGTTTCCAGGCCCCTGCCAATAGTATTCTAGCAGCAGCTAAAAGATGGTGTACTAAAATTTGGGAAGTTCTATTCAGTTGGGCATCAGACAGTAGGCCCAGGAGACACAGTTTAGGGGATACAGGGATGTTGGATTTAGTTAAAATGGAAAGTATTGTGCAAATATCCACCCAGAAGTTCTTGAGAAGGTGACACTGCCACCAAATATGGATATAAGTCCCTCTGGAAGATTGGCATCTCCAGCATATCGGGTTAGATCCAGTGTAGATCTTGGCAAGTCTGTCAGGAGTGTAATATCATCTGGTTATCAGTTTGTACATATTTTCTTGTAGTTTTACACATGTAAAGAGAGTATGGGGGGCAGCTAGAAGGAATTTAATTTCCTCTTGTGTAAATGACACTGATAAATCTGCTTCCCAGTGTTTTAGATACCAATGTTTGTCTACAGGTAGTGTTGGGGTCAATTGGGCATATATAAGCAAAATTTTCTTGCTAGGTTCCGCCCTCTGAAGAGCCATCTTCTCAAAAGGTGTATGTGAATTAGTTAGGTATTGCCCACTGTCAAGGGACTTCAAAGTCTTCATCAAGTAGTGGAGGTGAAATGTCGAGAGTTCCTTCAGAGCAGGTATGCTTCTCAGGTGCGCCATTGTCAGTGGGGAGTCTTGGGGGAGATGTTGGGGGAGCGGCATATGTATATGGTCTGCCTGCATTGGGAGCGTTTCCCTAAAGTGTTTAGGAGCTGAGTTTAAGGCATCACATACTTGCATAAGAGATTGAGAGGAGCTCAGCAACGTGTGCTGTAGACCATGTTTTTGCCACATCTCGACTGAAAATTTTGTGAGTGAGTTGTCTAAGTTGGCAGACGGTACTGCCTGTTTATCATGAGTGAATAAAAGACTCCGCAGTGGTTTAGTATGCATATCAGTCTCTGCTTGTAAGTTGTATCTTAATCTCGGTCTTCTCACCCAATCCAACAGACGTGCACTCTGAATGGCCTTGTAGTATATTTTAAAGTCAGGGAGCCCCAAACCTCCTCTTCTGCCATGTTGTATCAAATATGAGTGGGCGAGCCTGGGTCTTTCCTGCTTCCACAGAAAAGATGATAAGATTGCACGGAGTTTGGTGAAAAACCTTTCTGGCAATCTAATAGGGAGTGTTTGCATATAATATAAAATCTTTGGCAGTATAACTGTTTTAATAAGGGCTTTCCGGCCAAACCAGGAAACCTGGGGTATTTCCCACGTGGTAAGAGGTGTTTGTACTTGCTTAAGTAGTTCAGGGAAGTTAGAGTCGTATAACTTATTAAAGTCCTGTGGAATCTTAATTCCCAAAAATGTTATGGGGTCTGATGACCATTTGAATGGTGTAAGAGACTGTAAATAAATGCTCATTTGATGGGGAAGTGTAATGTTTAGTAATTGGGACTTGGTAGGGTTAATTTTAAAATCTGAGAGAGTGCCAAAATGATCAAATATTTTTAGTATGGCAGGTAGAGCACCTTCTGGGTTTGTGATAAACAGCAGTACATCGTCAGCGAAGGCTGCAAGCTGATGAGTTTGGTGACCAATCTATATTCCTTGCACTCTGTTATCTTGCCGGAAACTCTGCAGAATGGTTTCCAGTGTTAGTATAAAAAGGAGCGGGGATAGGGGGCAACCCTGACATGTCCCGTTGCTAATTGTGAATCTGGGGGAGAGAACATAATTAATCCAAATTTGAGCGCTAGGCGCATCATACATAGCCAGAATCGCCAGGACTAGCTGTTCAGGAATCCCAAATTTCATGAGTGCCATTTTCATAAACCGCCAATTGACCCTATCAAATGCCTTCTCAGCATCGGTGCTGAGAAGGACCAATGGCATAGAATGTTGTTTAGCATACTGCATAATATGAAGGAGACGATTGGTGTTCATTTTCCCCTCCCTGTTGGGGGTGAAGCCCACCTTTTCTGGGTTTATCAAATCAGGTAAAAGCTCTTTCAATCTATTTGCTATCATTTTAGTGTATAACTTCAGATCAGTGTTTAAAAGGGATATTGGTCTGTAACTGGCGCACTGTGCACGGTCTTTCCCTTCTTTTGGGATGATAGAGATGTAGGCTTGTAACATTTGTGGGTGGAGTGAGGAACCTTGTAACACTGCATTACACACTGTGAGTAAATGCGGAAGCAAGATATTCTTAAACGTCTTATAATAAGCTATTGGAAGACCATCCGGTCCTGGGGCTTTATTTGGAGGGGAGGATTTCAATGCCTTTTCCAATTCCGATAAAGTAAAGGGTGCTGTTAAAGAGGTTCTAGCAATCTCATCGAGTCTGGGGAGCGTTAGGGTATCCAGCCATTTTTCAATGGCTTTAGTATGCCGTTCCACTGCCCCAAGATCTTAATTGAGTCTCAGGTTGTATAGTTCACTATAATACTCGCTAAAACGTTTTGCTATGGTTTCAGTTGTTCTTAGATCTTTGCCATCTTTTGTTTTTAATAGAGAGATAAAGGATTTTGACTTCCTTTTCTTAATCTGGGATATAAGGAGTTTGGAGGCCTTATCACCGTGGGCGTAATATTTATGTTGAGCATTTAGAAAGGACTTGGCTGTGTAAGAATTTTGCGAATTTTTAAGCTCAGAACGTGCCTTCGTCAGGGTGTCTAGTTCAAGGGGGGAGAGGGTTTGCTTATGACTTGATTCCAGAGATTGTATCAAGTGGGATAGTTAAGTTAGCTTTTTATTTCTTTGTTTATTCACATGGGAGCCAAGGGCAATGAGGTGCCCCCGTACCACAGATTTGTGTGCTTCCCACAGAATACTTCTGGAAATCTCGGTGGAGTCATTCAGTTTGAAATATTCAGAGATTTGTGTTTGGATTTGAGAAATGTGTTCTGTTTTATCTAAAAGAGTGGTATTTAGGCGCCAGCTTCGTGTAGTTTTGGGTAAGCCCTGCATATTGTAGTTAAGAAGGACAGGGGAGTGGTCTGACAGGATGATATTTCCTATCGACGCCGATTTGCAAAGATGTAGTTGATGTTGTGGTACAAACAGATAATCTAATCAGTTGTACAGGTTATGTTGTTGTGAAAAGTCTTTATCAGAAGGATGGAAAGATCGCCATACATCTGCTAAAGAGGATTCTTGTAAGGCTGAGTGAATATGTCTCAAAGAGGCATTAGACATTGCCGACTTGCGTGACGATGTGTCTATCAGGGGATGCAAAGTAGCATTTATATCCCCACCCGGGATTATACAACCTTCAGCAAAGTCTCTGAATTTCGAAAGCACATTTGGAATCCAGATAGCTTGGTGGATATTAGGGGCGTATATGTTTCTCCCAGAGTATACATTTGAGAGCCAACCATCCCTTTGAGAAACAGATACCTCCCTTCCGGATCAGAAAGCTCTGAACGCACCTCAAAAGGGATACTTTTATGTAGCGCAATACTGACTCCTTTAGACGCCGAGTTTGGCGCTGTACTATGGTACCATCTATCATATTGTAGGTGAGAAAGCTTAGGAATGTGTTTGGATCTAAAGTGAGTTTCTTGCAATAGTGCAATTCCTACCTTGTTTTTTAAGAGTTGCCTACAAACTTGAGACCTTTTTTCAGGCGCGTTCAGGCCCCTGACATTGAATGTACAAATATAAGTGTCAGCCATAGTTTCTGAAAAGACAGCACAGAGAAGGCATAAATATCATAAAATGGGGAATGTTAGCATAGCGGAGGATACTGAAAGCTATATCCACAGTATTCTGAGAAATCACTCTATGGAGGATGGATAAGTCACATAGCAATAATCTGACTAAAAGTACAGACATGACCCAATAACTAACATTTAAGATAAACCAAAACATTATGAAGACGAGGATGATACTGCTCACCAATACCGGTTCGATAAAATACAGGTCAGCTAAATATTCTTGTTGAACTAATGAAAAAGTGGAGGAGGAAAATTCCAACAATAACAACCCGAAAAACCCTTCTACCTGGGCAGCAAAGATAGAAGATGGCATTTATATAACCCAGTAACAATGTAAAGTATTATATTATACTTAAGGCAAGAATATGTGCATGAGTCCTTCGGTTCAGGCATCTTCTTGTCTTTGATATCCAGTTTGATTCAGACGTCTCGACGTGTTTCTTGCCTTGGAGCGTCTAGAAACTGTGACTGGCGTCCACTGCTCGAATTGTGGGACATCTGGAAGAGAAGACACATCCTGTGCAATGTTCCAATCAGGAATCTCCAGCGGCTCTATGTCCAGGACATCATATATTTTTTGTAAGTCAGACACCGAACGTATTACTATTTTCCTGCCCGGAGTATTAATCAGAAGACCAAATGGATGAAGCCAGCGTAGGTTACTTTCTTTCTCTTTAATATTTCAAGTAAGGGGCGAAGTTGACTTCTTTTGCGAAGTGTCATAGGTGAAAGATCTTGGTAGATAGATACTGTGGAGCCCTCAATGGCGGGTAAAGGAGCGGTTCTGGCAGTGGCTAGGATAAGTTCTTTGGTCTTATAATCGGTAAGGCGGCACACCACATCACGCGGTGTCTCATGCGGCTGTGGTGGAGGCCTAAGGGCTCTATGTGCCCTATCCATTGCTAAGTCCCCTGTCTTTGACCCCAGGAGGGTTGTGAAAAAGGAGGTCAGCGTTTGCTCGAGTGCGTCAGGCAAAATAGTTTCGGGGATACCCTTTAATCAGAGATTATTTCTCCTTCCCCGGTTATCCTGTTCCTCAATCAGTGAATAGAGGTAGTTTATGTGAGCTTGGCTGTTATCCAGATTGCGGGATACAGCGGTGTGGAATTCAGTGCTGGCTACGTGTGCTGATTCCAGCTCTTCTACCCTGGCGTTCATGTGACGTAAGTCCTGTTTTATATCTTTAAGCTCACAAAGAACAGGTTCTATAGTAGTGGCCATTAGGTAAGAAAGTTTGAGATAACCTGGTCTTCTGATCCTCTGTTGTCCTCCTGCTCACTCTCCAGCTCGGTGTCTGTGCCTTCCTCATGAGACTGAGAGCCTTGTGCTGCGGGCGCCATCTTGTTTGTCTGGCCAAGTGGCGCTGCCGGAGCTTTCTTCATGTCTCCTTGTGCTTGAAGGCTTCTTCCCGGTCCAGGTGTGTCTTTGGACTTTTCTTTTGTCGTTTTGCCCATTTTCAGCTGGGGTATGTTGCTTAAAAAGGCCCAGGTAGTTCAGGTCTGCAGCGGAGCTCAGAAGCGTGTGTGCATCCTGTTCGGCTGCTAAACTCCGCCCCCGATGCCACATTCCTATAATAAGCTTCATTCCGTGCTGTTTCTGCCATTTTCCTGTGAACTTAGTGCAGGGAGATATTTGACAGACACTGAGGACAGTGATTAAGAAAGATTTTATTGTAAAATATTAGTTAGTAATTGGATCAGTTCAGGGACAGCACAGGGATAGTGTAGGTAACATAGTAACATAGTTTATAAGCCCGAAAAAAGACATCTGTCCATCCAGTTTGGCCTGTTATCCTACAAGTTGATCCAGAGGAAGGCAAAAAAAAAAAACCCTGTGAGGTAGAAGCCAATTTTCTCCACTTTAGGAGAAAAATTCCTTCCCGACTCCAATCAGGCAATAAGGATAACTCCCTGGATCAACGACCCATCTCTAGTAATTATAACCTGTAATATTATTACACTTCAGAAATACATCCAGGCCCCTCTTGAACTCTTTTAGTGAACTTACCATCACCACCTCCTCAGGCAGAGAGTTCCATAGTCTCACTGCTCTTACCATAAAGAATCCTCTTCTATGTTTGTGTACAAACCTTCTTTCCTCCAGGCGCAGAGGATGTCCCCTCATCACAGTAACAGTCCTGGGGATAAATAGATCATGGGAGAGATCTCTGTACTGACCCTTGAGATATATATATATATATATATATATATATATATATATATATATATATATTTTTTTTTTAATAAATCTTTTTTATTTAAGTTTCATAAAGATTACAAAACATTGTGAACATGATATATAACAGAAGCAATAGGGGTGGGAAAAGTAGGAAGGTAAGGAAGGAAGGGGAGGTGATTGGGAAAAATGGGGAAGGGGGAGAAGGTTAACAAATTCCCATCTGAGCATGTCAAATAAGCATTCGTACACAGTAAATGCAGGTCAAGCGAAATCTGTCAGTTACATCTGATACATACAGTATGGTCAGAGACAGTATCTAAAGAAGAATGTGTTCCCATACAGTAAGTGCAATATATATCATTGTATTACTATTGTGCTTGTTAAAAGTCGGTATGTGAAGGGTGAGTACAAGGTGACCCAAAATAGTTCTAACTACAAATGTGTATTGGTCTAACTACCTTCATAGCCTACTATTGGAGTTGCTATGGCTTTGAGATGACCTAAAAGACTTCCATGGTTGCCATAACCGAAAGAACTTGGCGTGCTGTCTGGAAGCCCAACTGGCCAATTCCTCCAATCTGTAGATCTGGTCGAACTTAGCAAACCAGAATTCTACCGAGGGTAGTTCTTTTTGTAGCCAGTTAAGAGGTATGAGCATCCTAGCCACCTGTACTAACAAAGTGGGAAGGTTGTGCGCAGACGGAGACCAAAAGGCAGAGGGCAACCAGAGGAGCACTGATTCTGATGTCAAGCTGATCTTAGTGCCACATATTTTGTTAATGAGTAACTCTACTTGTTGCCAGAACCTCTGGATAATAGGGCACTGCCAGAAGATATGCAACAAAGATCCTGTATCTTGTTGGCATCTCCAACATTGGTCAGTCAAAGAAAGACCTATGAGGAAGAGTTTTTTAGGAAAATTGTACCATCTGGTCAGGACTTTGTAAGAATGCTCTTGCACCCGGACACATCTAGAGAAACCATGAGACCGAAGGCGGATTGTAACAATTTCTTGTTCACTAAAGGTTTTGCCCATTTCTTTTTCCCAACTACCTATGTATGCTGGCTTTGCTGATTGCAATGAAGAGATAATGTTATGGTAAAAAAGGGAAATCAGTTTTTGGTGTGTTGAGGTCTGACTCAAAGATTTTTCAAACCATGATGGGCTGTCACTCGCCCTCTGAGCCATGAACAAGGCCGACAGAGAGTTGGACAGTTCATGGTACTCTAGAAAATTGCCTGAGGGGAGCCGTGATTTGCAAAAAGTCGGGATATTCTCCGCTGAGCCCACCTCCTTCCTCAGATCCTCCACCGTTAGTCCCTTAAACCTAGACCACAAGCCTGGCGAGTGGGTCCTGGAAGGGAGAATATAATATGGCAGAAGGCAAGCCGGTAGTTTATCAGGGCATGGTGACAGGAGGGATATATTACCATTTAGGGAGTGGAAGACTGAAAAGATTCCTCTGGTCAGTCCCGTAAAGGCTCGTCTTGGGGTAGAAAGACCCCATAAGCTAGCCAATTGTTGCTCACCTAGTGCAGCGTGCTCAATGTCCATGCCAATTATATTTGCATGGGAAATACAAAGAAAACGCCAACGTTTCAGCTGTATGGCTTTGTAATACGTCTGAGCATCAGGAAGTCCGAACCCACCTAATGAGCGTGGAAGAATCAGAGAATTATATGCTATCCTTGGCTTCTTTGTCCCCCATAGAAAGGAGGTAAATATGGAATTAACTGTGTGAAAGAAGGTAGTCTTAAGGGGGATGGGTACCATCTGAAGGAGGTAAAGCAGTTTAGGCAATATGTATGTCTTTAATAAGTTTTTACGGCCCATCCAAGATCATAAGGGATAGAAAGGGATGACAATTGGGCTTTTTCTATCTTAACGGGGGGTAATTTGCTCCGTAGAGAAGTGAGGTGTCATTTGTGAGCATGATGCCAATATATTTTAACTGAGATGATTACCACTTAAATGGCATTTTCTCCTTCAGTGAGTGGACTATTCTTCCAGGGGCTGAAATGTTGAGGGCCTCAGATTTTGTATAATTGACCTTAAAGTTGGAGAGCCTACCATATAACTCAAAGAGATCAATAATATGTGGGAAGGCTGTATCTGGATTAGTGATCAGAATCAGTAGGTCGTCAGCAAAAGTTGCATTTTGGTGAACTTTATCCCCAACATTCAGTCCCTCAATATGCTCATGTTCTCTAATGGCCTGCAGAAGAGTCCCCATCACTAAAATGAATAGGGTTGGAGAGAGGGGACATCCCTGCCTTGTGCCATTATTGATCTCAAAGGAGGGGGAAAGAGTTCCGTTTACTCTAATCCTGGCACTTGGGTTATGATATAAGGACAAAATGGATCTGACAAAGGGGGGGGGGGGGTTATGGGGGACACCAAAACGAAGCAAAGCCTTTTGCAAAAATTCCCAGTCCACCCTGTCAAAAGCTTTTTCTGCGTCTGTGCTCAGCAATACAAGGGGAATATGTTGGGTGGAGGCATATTGGATAGCATTAATGAGTCTTGCCGAGTTGTGGTTCCCCTCCCTACCTCGGACAAAGCCAGTCTGCTCGGGGTGAACTAACTTAGGAGTGAGATTGCCCAGGCGCATAGCCAAAATCTTTGCCCATATCTTCACATCAACATTGATAAGTGAGATGGGTCTGTATGAGCTGCACAACTCAGGGTCTTTACCTTCTTTTGGTAGTATGGTGATTGTAGCATTCAATGCCTGTTTCGGAAGTGGACTACAGGACATGAGCATGCTGCACCAAGCCACCAACCTGGGCACCAAGATCTTTGAAAGTGCTTTGTAATAACCTACTGGAAGCCCGTCTGGGCCTGGCACCTTCCCCAAGGGCATAGATGCCAGCGTTTTAGAGATCTCCTCAGCTGTAATTGGCTGGACAAGCTGGAGACACTCCTCTTCTGAAAGACAAGCCGAGTGTAGGTTAGACAAAAATTTGTCAATTAAAACAGCCCTAGGTGAAGTCCCTGGAGAAGACAAGTTCTTGGGTAGGTTGTACAGCTGTTGATAAAAAGAAACAAACTCCTTGGCTATATCCTTGGTGTCTGTTACTTTGGCGCCTGAGTCAGATTTTATGGAGAGTACATAAGAGGAATCTTTCCGTTTCCTAATCAAATGGGACATAAGTTTATTCCCTCTGTTGCCATGGGCATAAAACTTATATTTGATATATCGATAGTTCTTGGCATATTGCACATTCAAATGGTCCTTGAGTTGCTGTCTCAGGTTGTACAATTCAGCCTGAGCCCCATCAAATCTGGACCTCTTGTTCAAAGCCTCAATTGTGGAGATCTGAGCTATGAGGGAGTTGGTCAGTTTCTGACGTTCTTTCTTGAGTCTGGAGCCTAAGGCAATAAGCTCTCCCCTTATAAATGCCTTATGGGCCTCCCAAGTGAAGGGGATAGATGTATCTTCCAGGGGGTTCTCCTTAAAATAGGTCTCTAACTTCTCTGAGATCGCCTTAAGATTGGAGTCCCTATCTAGTAGAGTCTCATTTAGCCTTCAGACCCATTCCCTATCAGGTAAACCTGAGAAAGAGATGTGTGTGGAGACCGGGGCATGGTCTGAGAGCGTGATGGCTCCTATCTCTACCTTTCTAACTTGCTGAACCAAACCCCCAGGAACTAAGATGTAGAAGGAAGGGTTGAGCAACCTCCAAGAGTCAGTTAGTTGAAGATCGCAGAAGGCTTTATGGATAGAGCTCAAGTCCCTCTGTGAGTGTACTGAAGATCCTGTAGAGGAATCCAAGGAGGGATTCAGAGCGATGTTGAGGTCGCCCCCCACTAAGATGAGTCCTTCAGCAAATAGTTTAAGTCTAGCTAGAGTAGTTTTAATCCATTTAGACTGATCCATGTTAGGAGCATATAAACACACGAAAGTGACACGTACATTGC
Source organism: Rhinella marina (assembly GCA_900303285.1). Classification (NCBI taxonomy): domain Eukaryota; kingdom Metazoa; phylum Chordata; class Amphibia; order Anura; family Bufonidae; genus Rhinella; species Rhinella marina. The sequence goes on along the minus strand of ONZH01004678.1, from coordinate 12,381 downwards.
TTAATTTTCCTTTCATGAATACAAATCTCCCGTCTGTGTCACTCAAGGAGGCGGTCACAGAAAGGGGATATGCTTGGCTACCCCAATACTAGCGCCTCTAGAGGCTGTGGCGTAAGTGCAATGGAACCACTTTGTGAATATGCGTCCTCCCAGATTAGGTATACGGTCTCTCCTCAGATGCGTTTCTTGGAGGAAGCATATATCTGATTTTGCTTTCTTCAATAAAGTGATGATGTGTGATCTCTTTTGTGGGGTATTCATACCCTTCACATTGAAAGACATTAATACAATATCAGCTACCATCAGAAAGGACAGAAAAGTGGACCATGCTGTCTGTGCACTTGTAACCTGCGGGAAGCCTACATCGATGGGAATAAAATGGCGGAACAACTATAAACAAAACACAAACAGTGTAAAAAATATACAGTGGAGCAAATATTAACCACTGAACATCAAAATGGTCTCCTCGTATCCTTGAGGCGAGGAGAATAATGGTGGGGGCGTGAGGGCCAGAAATGGTAATTCCTGATCTGTCACCTCAGGCCAGCACCCAGCCGGAGTGTGAAACATATAGCACTATAGCCTAAAACGTAAAAGTCAGAGTATGAAGAATATTAAACTGGACCCATAGCCATGGGAAAGAAAATTGAGTATTCAGATAACTAAAAATAGCTGAATCTGCTTGGTAGCACAAGATATGTTTCAGGATGAACAAGATGTCTATGAAATGAACTCTAAACATAGTAGAGGAAGAAGACTGGATCAAATGCAATATGTGTGGCAGATCTTATTGCAATGTACACATAAAGCATAAGTGAACTGAGTGTCCACAAGTAGAAATAGAAGACCATATCACCAGTGCCTAAGTGAGGAGCAGTCTATCCTGCAGCTTTCTTGGATCTTGGGGATTTGGCTCTGCGAACGACGTTCCAACGTGGAAGGCTCGATATCTTGAAATAAAGCCACTGGAGTACCATCATAATTGAGGTCGTCTATATCCTTGGCTCCTTTTAGTATGGCTGCCGTGTCCACATAACTCAATAAGCCACAAATCACATCTTTTGGTGGGTCTCCCTCTTTTGGCATGAGTCTCAGAGCCCGATGTACTCTTTCAATAACAATGCGGTGGGCCCTTTCTTCTCCTAGGAATCTACTGAACAACTGCAGCATAGCGTCACGCAGCTCCTCTGGGCCTACTGACTCTGGTAAGCCCTTGAGTCTCACATTTTTGAGACTTCTGTTCTCCTGATCCTCGATCAGCATAAATGCAGTGGAGATAGCAGAGGTATGGGCCGCCATGTTCGCAGCTAGGGCTTCATTGTGGGCCACATGCAGCGCCTGGTTGGTTTCTAACACATCAACTCTATGGCCAATCTGTCGCACATCTGCTTTTAAGTCCGCCAGCTCTTTCATGACTGGTGCTATGGCCATGGCTAACCCTCTTTTAAAATACTTCTTGGAGAGGGAGAGGGTATTGGTGTTGGATACCTCGTCTCCCTGTTCCTCTGAGCTGTCCACATCTGATTCTGCCTGTGCGTCTGAGTCGAGCAGCAGGCCCCCTGCCGCCATCTTGGGCTCCCGCGCTGGAGAGGCCACCGTCTTCTTTTAAAGGTATTTCTCGATCTCCGATTGATTCTTTTTGGCTTTGCCAGGATCAGGAAGGTCCTTGGCTCTGTCTTTCCCGATCTTGACCATGGTGGGTCGATTAGGCTGCAGGATTAAGCTGGATGCTGAACTGTGAAGCGGGAGCTGAAGCTCAAGTGGCCGTCTTGCTGCTCAGTCAGGCTCCGCCCCCCGAACCTTGATATATTTATACATAGTTATTAGATCTCCCCTCAGTCGTCTTTTTTCTAAAGTAAATAACACTAATTTTGATCATCTTTCTGGGTACTGTAGCCCACCTATTCCAGTTATTACTTTAGTTGCCCTCCTCTGAACCCTCTCTAGCTCTGCTATGTCTGCCTTGTTCACAGGAGCCCAGAACTGTGCACAGTACTCCATGTGTGGTCTGACTAGTGATTTGTAAAGTGACAGGACTATGTTCTCATCACAGGCATCTATGTCCCTTTTGATGCAACCCATTATCTTATTGGCCCTGGAAGCAGCTGTCTGACACTGGTTTCTGCAGCTTAGTTTGCTGTTTACTAAAATTCCTACGTCCTTTTCCGTGTCAGAGTTACCCAATGTTTTACCATTTCGTATGTACTGGTGACTTGCATTATTCCTTTCCATATGCATAACCTTACATTTGTCAGTGTTAAACCTCATCTGTCACTTCTCTACACAAGCCTCCAGTCTATCCAGATCCATCTGTAGCAGTGTACTGTCCTCTTCTGTGTTAATTACTTTACACAGTTTAGTGTCATCTGCAAAAATTGATATTTAACTGTGCAAGCCTTCTACAAGATCATTAATAAATATATTGAGGTAGATAATAGGGAGATCATAGGGAGACTTTATCCACACTATAGGGAGAGCATAGGGAGAGTACAGGGGCCAATAGAACAGTGACCTCCTTGGCTAATAGATAAACAATTCTATTACACCTTGCTGCACTAATCGGGATTAAAAAGTGTTCTAATAATACTGATTTTAGGTTGTTCACTTTTTTTACATAAGTAATTCCATTAATCCTTGATTCTGTAATTGGGGTCAAATTATGGCCTGATACTACTGGTTTTGGGTTGTTCATGTTTTTTTTTTATCTGTTATTCATTGATTCTGTAATTGAGGTGAAATTGCAGCTCAATACTACTGATTTTGGTGTGTTCACGTTCTTTTATACATAAGTAAACCCATTCATCCTTGATTCTGTAATTGGGGTGAAATTGTGCTCTAATCCAATTGCTATTTTACACTTACAGTTATTGTTACAGTAAAGTATGTCCAACAGACAGGTGCCAGGACCTTCCAAGGAAACGGGCAGTGGCAAAAATATTTCTGGAGCTGACAGTAGTAGAAACAGAAGAAGGAAGGGGGTGGTAGCAGTAGTCGCAGAGACAGGCCAGAGCTGTCAGTGCTTTGACTAGCAACCCAGCTGCCCTTAAATGGTTGACTTGGTCTTCAATATCATCTCAACTGACATCAGACACCCTCAGACAGGAGTCGTTGGGTTCCTCTGATACCATGCTTAGTAGCATGGCCCAGGAACAAGCTCTGTGCCCCCACCTGTCCTGAACGTGTCTCTTCCATTTTCCATTCCTTCTGCTCAGGAAGTATTGTATGCTGTTGGCTGTGCTCTGCTTTTCAGCAGGGATGAGCTTATTGAAGACAGTAAGCAGCTACTGCCCAGCCTAGATATGGAGGAGAGATCTGCTCCTTCCTCCTGTAGGTGGGTGAGTAGCGATGATGAGAGTCGCTTGGGAGCAGGTGTTGCGAGCGGTCATGCACGGGGCCCTAGACTAGTGAGGGTGACATCAGTTATGTGCAGACAGCAGTGGATGATGATGTAGCCGATCACATGTAAGAACTGGATGAAGAGGGGACTTTACCATCATCATCATGGGATAAGGGTAGCACTTTGTGCTTGAGGTAGTGGCTGAGCCAGCAGGGTGCAGGCGTGGCCATTTGTCAGCAGTAGAGATGAGCTAAAAGATTCTACAGAATCATTTTGTTCAATCAGCAGGACTGTTAGAATCATTTTGTCCAATCAGTAGGGCTTATGCAAATGAAGAAGTCCTGCTAATTGGATAAAATGATTGTAACAGTTCTGCTGATCGGACAAAATGATTCTGTAGAATCTTTCAGCTCATCTATAGTCAGCAGGGTGGCAGCCTACCTGTCCGGAAACAACTGGCAGTGTACTGTTTATTGAGGCAGCAGCAGGAGCCAGCACACAGTGGTCGGAGAAAAATTCGATTTTTGCCAGTGTGGGAATTTTTCATCAAGTTGCTGTAGGACGTCAGCGTGCCCATGTGTAGAATCTGTGGGCAGAAGGTGAAGCGTGGCCAGGGTGCCAATGTTGGCACCACGGTGCTGCATCAAAACATAGAGTGTCAACATAAAGTGGCCTGGGAAAACTGTGGCGCTAATGTTGTGGCACAACCTGAGGCACCTCCTAGCAGCCTGCAACCCTTTTCCAGCTGTCAAAGCTCCACCACCTCAGCAGAAGGGAGCTATGTTTCCTTTCCATCAACCACTGGTCCTGATGCTCCTCCTCCTCATCACTCATTTTGCCAGCAAACAATTACTGAGGCAATTGCAAAAAGACAACAGTATGCAGACATTCATCCAAAGATGCAGAAGCCGAATGTGCTCCTGGCCAATTTGCTGGTACTATAGTCCTTACCTTTCCATGTGATTGACTCTACACCTTTCAGAAAACTCATGGCTTGTGCCGAGCCCTGAACACATATGTTGAACAGAAGGTCGGCCCTGAGCCTTTCGGTGTCTGGTAAAGTTTATAGCAGCACCAACGTGTGGAACTGTAACTAAGGTCAAGGACAATATATGTCCTTTATGGCCCACTGGGTAAATATGGTTCCTGCCCAGCCACACCAGCAACTTGGCAAGGTGACGGCAACACTGCCTCCGCGTTCTCAAACTCTTACGCCAATGTCCTCCTCTACCACCTCATCCTCAACCCTGTCCTCAGCCTCCAATGCAAGCACAATTTGGAGTGCTCCTCCAGCATATCACCTATGCAGAGCATGGCAGCTTCATGCTATTCTGCACTGTGTTTGCCTTAGCGAACGGCGTCACACTGGGGAGGAACTGCTTTGCGTCCTTCAAGAGGAAATCAAATCCTGGCTATCTTCTCGTCAACTGAAGATTGGAACCATGGGCTGACCCATGCACCTTGCATGGCGCACATCTTTAACTGCCCTGCATGGCACACGTCTTTCATCTGGTTGTAAAGTAGCTCCTGAAGTCATCCATCCGACTGCAAGACACCTTGAAAATGGTCAGTAAACTGTGCATGTCACTCTTACCCTGCAAAACACACCCTCCTGGAGCTGCAAAGACAGAATAGCGTTCTCCAACATTGTCTCATATGTGATGTTTCCACCTATTGGAATTCCACCCTTAACATGTTGGACCAATTATATAAGCAGAAGAAGGCAGTGAACAATTTCCTGATGATGCAGGTGGATAGGAGTACTCAAAGTGTAACTTTGATGTTAGCCAGTGGCAGCTCATGCATGACTCCTGCCATTTGCTCAGGCCCTTTGGGGAGGCCACTTTATTTGTCAGTTGCCAAGACTACGGGATGAATGGCGTCATTCCACTCCTTCACATTCGATGCTGATAAATCTGGCTGGCCAGGGGACAGGAAGCACGGTGCCTACATCTCATGGCCACCTGAGCCCTGTGGGAGCAGAACTGGAGTAAGACATTCATGCACAAGAAATGTACACAGAAATTGGTTTTTTATCTGCACAAGTGCACAAGAGAGGAGCAGGAGAAGCTGGAGGGTGATGAGGGAGACCAGTCAGATTACCCTGACACACCGTGGCAGTATGCAGTGAGATAGAGGCCTAGGGAGTCCCTCCAAGTCCCTTGCGCAAATGGCCAGATGCATGCTGAGTTGCTTGCATAATGACAGCCCTATTATCACCATTCAGCAGAGTGATGACTACTGGCTCTCCTCCGTGTTAGATTTTTGCTACCAGTCCAAATTTTTTTCCACCTGCTGAGAGGGAGGATAAACTCAAGTACTATCAAGGCATCCTTTGTAGTCAGTTGGTCGCTGCATATGCGCACCATCACCTATTCTCAAAAAATTCTGACTGGGGAGGCCTTCTGCACTCACACTCCACTGCCTTGACTGCTGGAGGGGGTTGGGGGGTATTAGCAGCACCAGTTCCATCAGCAGTAACTTAAGTCTGGAATTTGTAATGAGCACTTTTCTTCACCTGCCTACTGAAGATAGCACCCAGCACCAGCAGTGGCAGGACATGGAGAAGAACCTGAACCAGCAGGTGGTGGCATACTTGGGGTGTACCCTGACACCCCAGATCCAAGATCCCTTGGACTACTGGGCAGCCTAACTTGATTTCTGGCCACAACCGACCGCGTTTGCCCTAGACAAGCTTTCCTGCCCAGCCAGAAGTGTGGCATCAGAGCGAGTGTTTGGTGTGGCGGGGGGCATAGTTACCAAAAGAAAACTCACCTTTCCACACAAAATGTTGAAAGCCTAACCTTTGTAAAGATGAATCAGGCTTGGTTCAGCCAAGATTTTCACACTGATGGATCAGACTGGATCATTCTGTGTGCCACACCAAAACATTGTAAAAAATGTCATGTTACTTCTGGCCACATGCTTCAGCTACTATTCTGATGGTGCCACCGCCTGAGGCTACACACCTGCCACCTCTGCTGCCATCTTCTCCTACTGCCACTATCTTGTGCTGTTACTGCCACTGCTGTTGCCCCCCACCTCCCCACTCTGTGACTGGGCCATTGTGTTGACTCGTCATGCTGTGATTGGGTGACTAGGCCTCATGCTGACTCCTCATGCCACCCTCACCACTTTGTGACTGGGCCACTGTGTTGACTCCTCATGCTGTCTCCACCCTCACCACTTTGTGACTGGGCCACTGTGTTGACTCCTCATGATGTTGCCACCCTCCTCTCTCTGTGACTGGGCCACTAGTGTCCCTGTTTGGCCTAGTTGATATTACTGTTTATTTTTACCTTTCTTCGCGGAAAAAGGAAAAACACAACAGATCCTGTTTTTGGAGTATCCATAAGGCCTCTATCACACAGTCAGTATTTTGCATCACTATTTTCTCATGATTTGGGAGCCAAAAGCAGGAGTGGGTATAAAACACAGAGGACCTTGACCTTGCCTTTCACACAATTCCTCAGCTGCTCCAGAGTGTAGGGGCTAGGGACTGTCAGTTAGTCTAGGCTACCCTTGTCTGCTGTGGGTGTTACTGCTGTTTTTAATCCTCCCTAGTCCCTGAGGAGGTGTGCCATTCTGTGAGTTCCACTCACCCTGTTAGTTAGCTGCCACAAAGATTTGCTGGCTTTCCAGCTGCAGCATCTCTCAACTCTTTCTCCTACTACCTTCATGCCTCTGACCGTGAGGTCGCATCAGGGAACCTTTATTAATATCTTTGCAGGAGATGTTAAGTAGGCGAGGAGTTCTCAGGTGTGACACCAACGCTGACCTCTGACTCTTCCCAACGTTGCCTTTTATCTGGAATTAACCTCATTCATAACCACATAATCATCAGGCATTTCAAACATAGTGCATTAATCACTCAAATCTGTGTTCATATCTCATATGGTTGCATGCCCATTGATACCTTGCCTAAAGGTATGTAGCTCCCAGAGAGTTACTCCCCTGTCAAAAGCTATGGTACTTGTCATGTTACCAGTACAGTATACAGCTATTCACATTCAGGATTGCCAACTAGAATTTTTCTTTTTTCTGGAAAACTGATCCCAAAATCACAGACAGCCAACATATTTTACAAACAAATTGAAAAACCATAATGAATTATAAATAGAGATGAGCGAGTAGTGTTCGATCGAGCCGGTATTCGATCGAATACTACGCTATTCGGCATACTCGATTTCAATCGAGTATAACGGCGATGGCGCACTTAGAATTCGTTTCCCCTCCCACCTTCCCTGGCGCTCTTTTTCCACCAATCAACATGCAGGGGGGGTATGACAGGCACGCTGAGCACGCTGGCAGCGCGAAAACAGCGTCTACATGGATTGGCTGGAAAAACCATGTGACCTCGAATATTAAAAAACTCAGCTCTTCCTGCTCGTACGCATATGCTGCGTGAACTTAGTCAGGGACAGAGGCTGGAGAAGGGACAGACAGGTTTTAGCAGTTGGACAGGCAGGAGCGTGATTAAAAGCCCTTATCAGGGCTACTATAGTGCACTACAGTGATAGCTTTACTACAAGATACACTTTACAGAGAACGGCTGCCGTATTCAGGGATAGCTGCTGGAGTAGGGACAGAGAGAGCCATTAGTGGTGTATTAGGTGCTCTGCTACATACCAAACTATATTTGGCACTACTGTTCAGCGTTCTTTTTGGCTGAAAAACCCTGTTATATAACTAGTGTGTATATGCCACCATCTGATCTGGCAGTATACGGCTGTGAATTTTATTTTATTTTTTTAAATACAGTTTATTTTGGCTCTAGTGTTCTGGGTTCTGTGTGCCTGCAATACCCTTTTTGTATACCAGGTGTAAATACCCACCGTCTGTTTCAGTTAGTACACGGCTGTGTACCTTGAAATATACAATATCTAGGCCATTTAATAGGCCACTGTACTGTGCGTTCTCTTGCTAAATTATCTCACATACCTGGTGTAAATACCCACCGTCTGTTCTGTTACTACACGGCTGTGTACTTTGAAATATACAATATCTAGGCATTTTAATAGGCCACTGTACTGTGCGTTCTCTTGCTAAATTATCTCACATACCTGGTGTAAATACCCACCGTCTGTTCTGTTACTACACGGCTGTGTACTTTGAAATATACAATATCTAGGCATTTTAATAGGCCACTGTACTGTGCGTTCTCTTGCTAAATTATCTCACATACCTGGTGTAAATACCCACCGTCTGTTCTGTTACTACACGGCTGTGTACTTTGAAATATACAATATCTAGGCATTTTAATAGGCCACTGTACTGTGCGTTCTCTTGCTAAATTATCTCACATACCTGGTGTAAATACCCACCGTCTGTTCTGTTACTACACGGCTGTGTACTTTGAAATATACAATATCTAGGCATTTTAATAGGCCACTGTACTGTGCGTTCTCTTGCTAAATTATCTCACATACCTGGTGTAAATACCCACCGTCTGTTCTGTTACTACACGGCTGTGTACTTTGAAATATACAATATCTAGGCATTTTAATAGGCCACTGTACTGTGCGTTCTCTTGCTAAATTATCTCACATACCTGGTGTAAATACCCACCGTCTGTTTTGTTACTACACGGCTGTGTACTTTTGAAATATACAATATCTAGGCATTTTAATAGGCCACTGTACTGTGCGTTCTCTTGCTAAATTATCTCACATACCTGGTGTAAATACCCACCGTCTGTTCTGTTACTACACGGCTGTGTTACTTTGAAATATACAATATCTAGGCATTTTAATAGGCCACTGTACTGTGCGTTCTCTTGCTAAATTATCTCACATACCTGGTGTAAATACCCACCGTTCTGTTCTGTTACTACACGGCTGTGTACTTTGAATATACAAATATCTAGGCATTTTAATAGGCCACTGTACTGTGCGTTCTCTTGCTAAATTATCTCACATACCTGGTGTAAATACCCACCGTCTGTTCTGTTACTACACGGCTGTGTACTTTGGAAATATACAATATCTAGGCATTTTAATAGGGCCACTGTACTGTGCGTTCTCTTGCTAAATTATCTCACATACCTGGTGTAAATACCCCACCGTCTGTTCTGTTACTACACGGCTGTGTACTTTGAAATATACAATATCTAGGCATTTTAATAGGCCACTGTACTGTGCGTTTTCTTGCTAAATTATCTCACATACCTGGTGTAAATACCCACCGTCTGTTCTGTTACTACACGGCTGTGTACTTTGAAATATACAATATCTAGGCATTTTAATAGGCCCACTGTACTGTGCGTTCTCTTGTTAAATATCTCACATACCTGGTGTAAATACCCACCGTCTGTTCTGTTACTACACGGCTGTGTACTTTGAAATATACAATATCTAGGCATTTTAATAGGCCACTGTACTGTGCGTTCTCTTGCTAAATTATCTCACATACCTGGTGTAAATACCCACCGTCTGTTCTGTTACTACACGGCTGTTGTACTTTGAAATATACAATATCTAGGCATTTTAATAGGCCACTGTACTGTGCGTTCTCTTGTTAAATTATCTCACATACCTGGTGTAAATACCCACCGTCTGTTCTGTTACTACACGGCTGTGTACTTTGAAATATACAATATCTAGGCATTTTAATAGGCCACTGTACTGTGGCGTTCTCTTGCTAAATTATCTCACATACCTGGTGGTAAAATACCCACCGTCTGTTCTGTTACTACACGGCTGTGTACTTTGAAATATACAATATCTAGGCATTTTAATAGGCCACTGTACTGTGGCGTTCTCTTGCTAAATTATCTCACATACCTGGTGTAAATACCCACCGTCTGTTCTGTTACTACACGGCTGTTGTACTTTGAAATATACAATATCTAGGCATTTTAAATAGGCCCACTGTACTGTGCGTTCTCTTGCTAAATTATCTCACATACCTGGTGTAAATACCCACCGTCTGTTCTGTTACTACACCGGCTGTGTACTTTGAAATATACAATATCTAGGCATTTTAATAGGCCACTGTACTGTGCGTTCTCTTGCTAAATTATCTCACATACCTGGTGTAAATACCCACCGTCTGTTCTGTTACTACACGGCTGTGTACTTTGAAATATACAATATCTAGGCATTTTAATAGGCCACTGTACTGTGCGTTCTCTGCTAAATTATCTCACATACCTGGTGTAAATACCCACCGTCTGTTTTGTTACTACACGGCTGTGTACTTTGAAATATACAATATCTAGGCATTTTAATAGGCCACTGTACTGTGCGTTCTCTTGTTAAATTATCTCACATACCTGGTGTAAATACCCACCGTCTGTTCTGTTACTACACGGCTGTGTACTTTGAAATATACAATATCTAGGCATTTTAATAGGCCACTGTACTGTGCGTTCTCTTGCTAAATTATCTCACATACCTGGTGTAAATACCCACCGTCTGTTCTGTTACTACACGGCTGTGTACTTTGAAATATACAATATCTAGGCATTTTAATAGGCCACTGTACTGTGCGTTCTCTTGCTAAATTATCTCACATACCTGGTGTAAATACCCACCGTCTGTTCTGTTACTACACGGCTGTGTACTTTGAAATATACAATATCTTAGGCATTTTAATAGGCCACTGTACTGTGCGTTCTCTTGCTAAATTATCTCACATACCTGGTGTAAATACCCACCGTCTGTTTCTGTTACTACACGGCTGTGTACTTTGGAATATACAATATCTAGGCATTTTAATAGGCCACTGTACTGTGCGTTCTCTTGCTAAATTATCTCACAATACCTGGTGTAAATACCCACCGTCTGTTCTGTTACTACACGGCTGTGTACTTTGAAATATACATATCTAGGCATTTTAATAGGCACTGTACTGTGCGTTCTCTTGTTAAATTATCTCACATACCTGGTGTAAATACCCACCGTCTGTTCTGTTACTACACGGCTGTGTACTTTGAAATATACAATATCTAGGCATTAATAGGCCACTGTACTGTGCGTTCTCTTGCTAAAATTATCTCACAATACCTGGTGTAAATACCCACCGTCTGTTCTGTTACTACACGGCTGTGGTACTTTGAAAATATACAATATCTAGGCATTTTAATAGGCCACTGTACTGTGCGTTCTCTTGTTAAATTATCTCACATACCTGGTGTAATACCCACCGTCTGTTCTGTTACTACACGGCTGTGTACTTTGAAAATATACAATATCTAGGCATTTTAATAGGCCCACTGTACTGTGCGTTCTCTTGCTAAATTATCTGCACATACCTGGTGTAAATACCCACCGTCTGTTCTGTTACTACACGGCTGTGTACCTTGAAATATACAATATCTAGGCCTTTTAATAGGCCACTGTACTGTGCGTCTCTTGCTAAATTATTTCACATACCTAATTATATACCCAAATATTGTATTATGCAACAAAAAAAAAATAAAATGCGGAGGGGGGCTAGCGGAATCGGACGTGGACAAGGACGGGGGCGCGGAAATGCTGTTGCGTGGCCTTGTTGAAGCCAGTGGGGAATACAATGCGTGCTGGTGAGGGTCAGCCAGGATCACACTCATCCAGAATCCCTGCCTTTATGGGACAGTTAAGCAGGGGCGAGTTACACCGCTGTTGAGGCCTGAGCAGGTTGAACAGGTGGTGCAATGGATAGCCGATAGCGCTTCCACACAGTTGTCCACCAGCCAGTCATCCACACAGTCTCACTCTGACCCTCCTTCCTCCACACCTGGCCAAACAGAGTCATAACACCCTTGACCCCTCCCAGGAGCTCTTTTCGGGTCCTTTTTCAGATGTGCCGGTAAGAATCCCAGGAGCTAGCAGAGGAATTTTGTTTGTAGTGATGCCCAAACACTTGAGTTTTCGCCATCTCCTGCTGATGTGGACCCTGAACCAGCATCTGTTATCATGAGCGATGATGATGATGAGACGCAGTTGCCATCAAGGGAGGCTGTTGGAATGTCCAGTGGGCAGGAGGAGGAGCAGAGTGAGGAAGAGGAGGTGGTGGATGACGAAATGACTGACCCCACTTGGCCAGGGGTGATGTCCAGCGGG
>ONZH01004677.1:0-26295 GCA_900303285.1 Rhinella marina | reverse complement strand
GGGTTGGCTGGCCTGATCAGGTGACCCTGGAATATACTAGTGACTGGCCGCGGTGCTCGGCTTAGATGCTGTCTGGATGTAGTTAAAGATAGAGTTGCTGCGTTTCAGGGAGAGTGATAGGGCCTGCATTTAGTTCTCTGTTAGGCAGGAATCACCCACAAAGAACCCAACAGCTCTTCTAAAGGCTACAAGAAATTTTTTTTTTGTCTCCTGGCTTGGCTGGCTGGCTGGCACTAGTAGTGCAGCTATCGCCATATATAACCCCTTTTTTTTTTTACTGTTATATCTCAGTGATACAAATCCATATCACACAGCAGTGTGGAACCATTCTGTGTGTCACAGTTCAGTACACTCACTACAATCCGTATTTTCTGTCCAGGTGACACTTTCTGTACGTCACTTAGTACAACCAGGTCTTTTGCTCTCACGTATATAGCTTGATCCCAAAAATCTCTGTGCGACATTTGTCTGGGTCGCAGTCAAAATAGCCACCGTCAGCAGGGTGTCAGTTAGTTCTACGATAGTTTCTGCACGTCACGTTCCAAAAAAAACTAAACTAAAAGAATATATATATAAAAAAATATATATAAAAAAATAGTTTGTTTGTTGTTTTAGCTCAGTGATACAAATCCATTTCACACAGCAGTGTGGAACCATTCTGTGTGTCACAGTTCAGTACACTCACTACAATCCGTATTTTCTGTCCAGGCGACACTTTCTGTACGTCACTTAATACAACCAGGTCTTTTGCTCTCACGTATATATCTTGATCCCAAAAATCTCTGTGCGACATTTGTCTGGGTCGCAGTCAAAATAGCCACCGTCAGCAGGGTTTCAGTTAGCTCTACGATAGTTTCTGCACGTCACGTTCCAAAAAAAACAAAACTAAAAAAAATATATATAAAAAATGAGTTTTTTTTATTGTTTTAGCTCAGTGATACAAATCCATTTCACACAGCTGCGTGTAACCTTTCTGTGTGTCCCAGTTCAGCACAGTCACCCCAATCCGTATTTTCTGTCCAGGTGACACTTTCTGTACGTCACTTAATACAACCAGGTCTTTTGCTCTCACGTATATAGCTTGATCCCAAAAATCTCTGTGCGACATTTGTCTGGGTCGCAGTCAAAATAGCCACCGTCAGCAGGGTGTCAGTTAGCTCTACGATAGTTTCTGCACGTCACGTTCCAAAAAAAAGAAAAGTAAAAATATATATATATAAAAAAAAATATATAAAAAAAAATAGCAGCAGCATTGCCTTGGTTAAGCGCCAGCAGGCGGTGCTCAAACTGCTGAGCTTAGGTGACAAAAGGCACACCGCCCAAGAGCTGTTACAGGGCATCACGGCGCAGACCGATCTGTGGCTGGCACCGCTGAACCTCAAGCCAGGCATTGTTGTGTGTGACAACGGGCATAACCTGGTTGCGGCTCTGCAACTCGGCAGACTGACACATGTGCCATGCCTGGCCCACGTGTTCAATCTAATAGTTCAGCGGTTCCTCAAGACATACCCCAATCTGTCTGATTTGCTCACCAAGGTGCGCCGCATCTGTGCGCATTTCCGCAAGTCGACCACAGATGCTGCCACTCTCAGGGCAGCGCAGCGCCGCATACAACTGCCCGCTCATCGACTGTTGTGCGACGTGCCCACGAGATGGAGTTCGACATTAAACATGTTATCCAGAGTTTACCAGCAGCGCAGAGCGATTGTAGACTGCCAGATGTCAACTTCCACCAGAACTGGTAGTCAGGTCAGTCAGATTCCTCAAGTCTACAATGAGGAGTGGATATCTGATATCTGCCAGGTGTTGAGCAACTTTGAGGAGTAAACACAAATGGTCAGCGGCGATGCCGCCATTATCAGCCTCACCATCCCGCTGCTTTGCCTGTTGAAAAACTCACTGCTCAGCATCAAGTCGGATGCTTTGCGCTTGTCACATGAGACGGTGGAGGAAGCTTGTCCAGCAGTGGCAGGGGAACGCTCTCCAAGGCCTTTGCCAGTTTTATGTCACCCCAGCAAGACACTGTCACCTGTCCCCAGTCTAGGCAGAGTAGGGGGGAGCTGTACAGAAAGATGGTGAGGGAGTACCTAGCTGACCATACCAACGTCCATAGCGATCACTCTGCTCCATACAACTACTGGGTTTCAAAGCTGGACATGTGGACTGAACTGGCGCTGTACGCCTTGGAGGTGCTGGCCTGCCCTGCCGCTAGCGTGCTGTCAGAGCGGGTATTCAGTGCAGCTGGTGGCGTCATCACTGATAAGCGTACACGCCTGTCAACTGACAGTGCTGACAGGCTGACGCTTATTAAAATGAACAAAGCCTGGATTTCACCGGAATTCAAATCTCCTCCGGGGGAAAGCAGCTAAAGATTGACATTACTTATGTATCCGATTCCTCTTCTCTACTCCTCCTACTCCTCCTCCTCCTCCATGTCGTCTTTGCCTAACGCTGACCAAAAAAACGCAATTTTTTGAAGGTCCAACTGGCACTCTTTTACCACAATTTTTCAGGAGGGCCCCCTACAGGCCCTCTCTTCAAACAATTTTTCCAGAGGTCCACCTACAGCCCCCTCTCTCCAAACAATTTTTCCGGACGTCCACCTACAGGCCCTCTCTCCAAACAATTTTTCCGGACGTCCACCTACAGGCCCTCTCTCCAAACAATTTTTCCGGAGGTCCACCTACAGGCCCTCTCTTCAAACAATTTTTCCGGACGTCCACCTACAGGCCCTCTCTCCAAACAATTTTTCCGGAGGTCCACCTACAGGCCCTCTCTACAAACAATTTCTCCGGAGGTCCACCTACAGGCCCTCTCTCCAAACAATTTTTCCGGAGGTCCACCTATAGGGCCTCTCTCCAAACAATTTTTCCGGAGGTCCACCTACAGGCCCTCTCTCCAAACAATTTACGTCTTTTTCCTATCTTTCTCTCTCTCCAAACTATTTTTCCGGATAGCTGCCATATACGGTAATAAACTGAGAAGAATACAGAGAACACATGCCACACTTGATCAAGCTCATAATTTACGACTGTACCAGTTGATGCTAAATTTTTAAGTTGGGGTCCTGCGTCGTCATTCACTGAATTTCACTGATCTCCTCAATGTCTCCTCAAAGAACCGAAAGACCATTGTGGAGAGAGCGGCACAGCTTGCCATCAAAGTGACGAACCCCAATGCCAGACTGCGCAGCGAAGAGAACTAATAAATATCTCTGTGGTTATTTGTGCTAAATAAAAGTTAAATAAACACAAAAAAAAATTGATCTGTTCCTGTGCCTGATCCACCCAAGTTGAATCTGTCCCATCATGAGAATGTCCCCCCCAAGGAGCCCCCACTGTAACTTGCTTCCCATACAACTACCTCACCCCCCGACACCTGTGTCTCGCCATTGTCCACCACCTCCTCAGACAACACTGGTAAATCCCCACTGTCAGCACACGGCTCACCACCATGCTTTACACTGCAATCTTATTGAAAGACAGACAATCAGGGGTTTCACCGCCAGGTTGTCAGGCAGCATTTTTAAGTGGGTCACCTTTACCGTGTCCCTGAAAATTGCCTTGGGGTCATCGCCAGACTATTTTTATGAAAGGCCATGAGGTTCTATACACACAGTGCTGACGGAAGCCCATCAGCCTTTCTAAACACAATTGAATCTGTCCCATCATGAGAAAGTCCCCTCCAAGGAGTCCCCACTGTAACTTGCTTCCCATACAACTACCTCACCCCCGACACCTGTGTCTCGCCATTGTCCACCACCTCCTCAGACAACACTGGTAAATCCCCACTGTCAGCACACGGAGACTGCAAAAGGTCTTGCGAATTGGGGCAGAGAATGTTCTGGGGTAGCACATCAGAGAAGGGGTGACTATGGGGTTCCAGGGAGTATGTGACCACATGCAATCTCCTTCAAAAAAGTCATATTGAGGCTCACCACCATGCTTTACACTGCAATCCTATTACTGAGGCTCACCACCATGCTTTACACTGCAATTTTATTGAAAGACAGACAATCAGGGGTTCACCGCCAGGTTGTCAGGCAGCATTTTTAAGTGGGTCACCATTACCGTGTCCCTGAAAATTGCCTTGGGGTCATCGCCAGACTATTTTTATGAAAGGCCATGGGGTTCTATACACACAGTGCTGATGGAAGCCCATCAGCCTTTCTAAACACAATTGAATCTGTCCCATCATGAGAAAGTCCCCCCAAGGAGTCCCCAGCAGCATTTTTAAGTGGGTCACCATTACCGTGTCCCTGAAAATTGGCGGTGATGGACCTTCGTTGCACCTAGTTGGGTGCTTCCCTAACATGTTATGGGCATGTGCCTCGCCTTTCTTGGTCTGGGTGAGCACAATTGCCATGAGGGTAACCACCAGGCTGTTGCCTGAGAATTTGGGGTAATGGTGGGATTAGGCAGCCTCAGAGGCATCCATGCATGCTGCCCCTGCTGTTTCCTGTCCATATCCGTGGTGTTTCCATCATTTTCTGAGGTTTCCAGGTTTTCACCCAGCCTTCCCTAGGCAGAGCCTTGGTCCCCTGCAAAAAATGCTCGAGTCTCCCATTGACTTCAATGGGGTTCGTTATTCGAAACGAGCACCTGAGCATCGGGAAAAGTTCGACTCGAATAACGAGCACCCGAGCATTTTAGTGCTCGCTCATCTCTAATAATGATACCTCATTAGAGAGTTTTTACTTAAGATTCCCTATACGTATGTATACTTTATTTTTTACTTTTATTTTTTTAGGACGTTAGAAGGCTTAGAATTTAAGAAGCAATTTTTCGAATTTTATATAAGATTTTCAAAACCGACTTTTTCAAGGACCAGTTCAGTTCTGAAGTTACTTTGAGGTCCTTACATAATAGAAACAACCCATAAGTTACCCCATTTAAGAAACTACACACCTATGTTAACCCTTTAGGTGTTTCACAAGAATTAAAGGAAAATGGAGGTGAAATTTAAAAATTTTTAATTTTGATCTAATTTTTCCTATAACACAGCAAGAGTTAACAGCAAAACAAACCTCAATATTTATTACCCTGATTCTGCAGTTTACAAAAACACCCCATTTATGTTTGTAAATAGCTGTATGGGCACAAGGCAGTTCTCAGAAGGAAATGAGCAACATATGGTTTTTGGATGGCAGATTTTGCTGCAATGGTTTTTGAAGGCACACTGTCATATTTGAAGGCACACTAACACGCCCCTGCAGTAGAAACCCCCCAAAAGGGACTCCATTTTAGAAACTACACGCCTCAAAGAATCTATTAAAGGGGTTTACTGACCTCTTTTACCTCAGAGGCATTTCATAATATTTAGAAACACATGGCTGTTAAAATTAAAAATTATATTTTTTACAAGAAAAATTTGCTTAAGCCCAAATTTGTCACTTTAACAATGGATAACAGGAACAAATGCACCCCATAATTTATTACCCATTTTCTCATGAATATGGCAACACCCCATATGTGGTGGTAAACCCCTGTATGAGCAAACGGCAGAATTCAAAAGGAAAGGAGCGGCATCTGCATTTTCTAATGTGGAGTTTACTAAAATAGATTTTAAGGGCCATAGTTTTTTTGTTGATTGAACTGTGTAGGGGCTCATTTTTTGTGGAATTGACTGTAGTTTTTATTGTTACCATTTTTGGGTCTTTTTGATCGCTTTTTATTAAATTTTTTGTGAGGTGAAGTGGGCTAATATTGCCAGTGGTTTTTTTATCTTTATTTTTTTATGAGACTCTCCTTGTGGTATATTTGATATGATAATTTTATTCTGTGGGTTGATATGGTTATGGCAGTACCAAATTTATATTGTTTTATTTATGTTCTACCACTTTTATATTATAAAATCACTTTTTTAAAAACATTTTTTTTTGCATCACCAAATCGAAGACTAGTCATAACTTTTTTTATTTTTCCATCAATGTGGCTGTGTAAGAGCTTGTTTTTTTGCAGGATGGGCTGTAATTTTTACTGGTACAATTTTGGGGTCTGTATGACTTTTTGAGTGCTTTTTATTCCATTTTTAGGTGGTGAAGCAGGCAAAAATTGCATTTCGGTCATTGTTTTTTATTTTTATTGGGTTCTCAATGTGTTATTTTTGATATGATAATTTTTTTCTGTGGGTTGATACGGTTATGGCAACATCAAATTCAATAGTTTTTTTCATGTTCTACCACTTTTTTTAATCATAAAATCATTTTTAATTAAACATTTTTTTTGCATCACCAAAATCTAAGACCCATAATTTTTTTTTTCTGTCAACATAGTTATATGAGGACTTATTTCTTGCGGGATGGGCTGTAGTTTTTATTGATATAATTTTTGGTATGCATATGACTTTTTGATCACTTTTAATTCATTTTTTTAGGAGGTGAGGCAAAAAAAAACAGCAATTCTGCCATAGTTTTTTTATTTTTATTTTTACAGCGTTTACCGTGCAGGATTACTACCATAATCATTTTATAGATCAGATCAGGTAATTAACACAGAAGAGGACAGTGCACTGCTACAGAGGGACCTGGATAGATTGGAGGACAGGGCAGAGAAGTAGCAGATGAGGTTTAACACTGACAAATGTAAGGTTATGCACATAGGAAGGAACAATGCAAGTCACCTGTACTTACTAAATGGTAAAACACTGGGTAACACTGACATGGAAAAGGACCTAGGAATTTTAGTGAACAGCAAACTAAGCAGTAGAAACCAGTGTCAGACAGCTGCTGCCAAGGCCAAAAGGATAATGGGTTGCATCAAAAGAGGCATAGATGCCCGTGATGAGAACATAGTCCTGCCACTTTACAAATCACTAGCCAGACCAGATATGGAGTACTGTGTACTAAAGTGAGGAATATTGGCTTCTACCTCACAGGGTTTTTTTTTGCCTTCCTCTGGATCAACTTGCAGGATAACAGGCCGAACTGGATGGACAGATGTCTTTTTTCGGCCTTATAAACTATGTTGCAATGTTACTATGTTAGGTCATTACGGATGCGGCAATACTAATTATGTGTAGTTTTTTATTTTTTAATCTCTTATAAATGAGTGGATATGTGAAAAGGATGTTTATTTCTTTTTAATTTACATTTTTATTTATTTTATTTTTTTTACTTTTTGTTTTACCTTTTTTCACACTTTTTTATTAAGCCCCTCTTAGATCTTGAAGATCCAGAGGGGCTGATGGCTGTATTATACTTTGCAATGCTCTTGCATTTCAAAGTATGGTACTATCAGGTTTCCTAATTGCAACACTGGATGCATTTGCAAAGTTTTCGGTTGCCATGGCAACCATCGGGCCGCTGCCATCACAGCACAGCAGCCCGATGGTTGAGAGAGGGAGCCCCCTCCCTCTATTAACTCCATGGATAACGCTGCTGTGGCATCTAAGGGGTTATAGCAGTGTCAGCATACAGCTGACACTTGCTGCTGATGGCGGTGGCTCAGGAACCGAGCCGCCACCATCACAATCAAGAAGACCGCAACAGGGGACACTGATAGGGGCAAGAAGCTTAGATTGGGGCAGCAGACACAGTCTGGCACAGTTAGGGACACAGGCAGCACAGTGGGAACCACGGGCCAGCACGTGTAGAGCACGGCCGGCAGAACTAAAGGCAATATGCGCAGATCGCGCAGATGGGGGAGGCAGAAGCTATTTGGGGGCAGAAACCGGGCAGGGGGCACAGAAGAAGGGCACAAATTGGTGGCACAGATTAGTTTATGCCTATTTCAGGATCTGATCTGCAGATCAGAGCATGAAACCGGCATTTTAAAACTGCCGTGATCCGATTGGTTAGTCTGCATAGACTAACCAATCGGAGCGATCGCCGGAAAGGGACCACTCTGATTGGTCCCTTGACAGCTTTACTGGACTATGCGCTGTCCGTGACAGCAGCAGTTCAGGGGCAGAAGCTTTAATCCAAGAATTTTGCAGCGCTTGGATTAAAGAGCTGCCATGACGTTTATATACGTGCTATCTCCACGGGGTATGTGCAGATAGGACGTATATAGCTGTATGGCTGACGTGATAAAATAAAGTCTTATTGAAGAAATGATTTTTAGCACAAAAGGAGTAAAATGCAATCATAAAAAATTGTCCATGAATGTGTACATAGCCTTTAAAGCAATATGACTCACACTTACCAAGTTAATGCATGTGCATGAAGCAAGAGTGACTGTACCTGTGTGTTATTACATGCATGAAATATACTCTGCCATAGGTGTGACTGGTATAATAAAATGGCTGATCTCCACTGAACTTTGAGGACACCACAGAAATTTCACAATCGTAAATTATAAGGCATTAATAAAATTATATACTGTGCCAAGACTATTGTTGTAGGACAATCAATTAAAAAACTACGGCACTCTGAAAACATTTCATAAATGAATATCTCAATTTATTATAAATACACAATATCACAAATAAAAAGGGGGCATCGGGACAAAAGAAAGCAGGCTAGATGGAAAATCCACTGAAAAATAGCCGGGACATGTACAAAATGAGTGAACTTCCACTGAAATAGAATACATGATAATACAGCAGTTAGATACTTGAACTGAAAAATACCAGTTATAATACCAGTTATAATATGTCTAGTTCATAGATTGTTGTACAGCTATATATCCATTGCACCAGTGGTATAACTAGAAATGACTAGGCCCCAAAACAGATTTTTGAATGGGACCCTCTCTTCCCCCAGTAACTGCTCCGCAACCCCCTCCTTTCATGCAACCCTCACTCATGTGGCTAGTAGTTATCTCTTTGGCAGCTGCTCTATTCATTTCCTACACTGCATATACTGTAACTGTATATAATGTCTTTGTATAATACTGTTGAGGGGGCCCTGACTATAAAATCTTTCAGTCCTCCTTCAGGGTGGGCCCCTTATGAGTCTGGGCCTCAAAGCAGCCCCTTCCCCTGCTTCTCCTATAGCTACGCCCCTGCATTGCATATCACATGTAAGGAGCACCAGAGAAAGGTACCTGTATTTATACATGCACAAGTCTGAATGAAAAAAAGAAAAAAGAGTGGCTTGTTCTATACAAGTGTCCAAAAATTATGCCCTAAAAAAGGCAGAATGCCTGAATTTATAAATGCACAAATGTCAATTGTCAGAAAAAAGAGTGGCTTTTCTCCCTTTCAATTGGGAGCAGCAGCAGTATAATGTGGCTGTGGAAAGGTAGTGTAATAGTGACAAGTGGTCGCAGTAGCAGCATAGCATGGAGCAGACAAGGTAAGAGACATGTGTCCGACTGTTTAAGGGTAGTATTAGTGCAATGGGCCAGCCGTAGGGCTCGTGAGATATGATGGTTATTGTGTCACAGGTGTGGTGTTGCCGATGGTTACTCACGATTTGATGATCTCGCCTGGGCCGGTGTGCAGTGGATGGAGGAGGGACACTACTTCCCTCAGGGCACACTCTATACTCAGGACCTCCGCCGGATGGTGCCCTTGATGTTAACTTTTATAGTGTCAGCCGGCTGGGTCCTGGATATTCGTGACGCCAGTATCTTAAGTAGACACGAACTTTTGGAGTAGGAGTGAAGAGGAGACAGTTTCTGATGTAAACAGGGGGACTTTTACTTAATTCCTGAATCCTCCTTATTGTACAGATTATGCACACAGAGATGACTTACAAAATGATAGGTATGGTAGGCTTTTCCAAGAAGGCTGGGTCTCTCATTTCCAATACAAAGTCTCTAAGAAGACAGCCAGGCTTTGGGTACAGTTTAAGAATTAAGTTCACACTCCAGAAGGGTAATGTGTGACTCAGATTTATGGATAATAGTGCACTTATCATTCGGTAAATTTCCTCAGGGGCTGTGGAGCGTCTCCTGGGAACTTGTTAGTGATGGAGTCCAAAACAATTAGAATATAGATTACCTCCACCTGGTGTACTGCTTTGTGGCACTTTGATCTGGCTGTGGAATTAATGATGACTTCACTGGCTTTTAGGTTTCCCAGTGGCATTTGAGGTGAAAGCTGCTGGACCTTGCTTCTCCACTGTGATCTCCTTACTCACTACACTGCACTCTCTCTCCAACCACCAACTTCACCCTCCTCTGTACAGAGGGGTGGTAGCAGATGGCCAGCCCCATCTAGAGGTGAGGAGAGGAATTACCTACATCAGCCTAATGGATAGCCTTACCATATGTACTGTATATGACATAACAGTTTGAAGTGAACTACTAACAGTGGGACACTGCATTAGTATTGGTGACTCTGTGATGGTAAAGGTAGTGGCAGTGGCAGTAGAGGAGATAGAAGTGTCAATAGGGGATTACCAGCAGGGAGTAGCAGCTGTGGTGGTGGCAACAGCAGCAGCCATACGGCATGCAACTTGATGGCAGACAGGCAGACAGTGGCATAATGTCTGTAGCAGCATATGGTACAGTACATGGTGGAAGGAAGACAGTGGCAGTGGTATGATGGGTGCAGCAGCCATACAGCATGGAACATGATGGTAGACATACAGACAGCAGTAGTGGCACAATGGCAGCAGCAGCCATACAGTACAGAACACAATGGTAGGCAAGAAGACAGCGGCAATGGCATGATGAGGCACTATCAGCAAGGGCAGATCTATTCATCGGTTTCAACCTGAGGAGTGTGAATCTTCAGATCCATGCCTCATTTATTTTAGCAAAAGTGATGTTTTGTGCACTGGCGGAGGACAACTTTCCTTGCCACACTGAAAACCCTTTCTCAGATGACACTGCAGGGTAAGAAACAAAAGAGAGGGCATACTGGGCTAGTGTGGGCCACTCTTCCAGTCTGCCTACCCAGAAGTCTATGGGGTCAGGGAGCATGGTATGCACCAGAGAAATGCCAGAATCCTGGTAGGACTGAACATTTCTCCGTTTGCTGATTTGTCTCATCTTGGCTTGGCACATGAAAGAATTGATCCATCATGTTGATTATTAGTGTTGAGTGAGCATGCTCTGCCGAACTCGCTGTTTGGCCGAGCATGCCCACGCTCGGGTCCGCTCAGTGTTCGGCCGAACACCGAGTGTACTCGAGCACAATGCTCGAGTCTCTTCCCCGGACTGTAATGTTGATTTCTACGCTAATGCGTACGAATTTGTACACTAATGCGTACGAATTTGTATGCTAATGCGTACAAATCTGTATGCTTTTTTTATAATTTAATATTGCCCGTTATAGGAATGAAGTGACTGCATATAAAAAACTAGAATGATTTCTCTAAATGATTCTCCACCAAAAATTTAAAATGTTATATCTTTTTGTTTGAAGCCTGAAATGTGGAAAAAGGTTGAAAAGTTCCAGGGGGCCGAATACTTTCGCAAGGCACTGTATGTGAAGGTTATTCTCTGCTCCCAATCCAACAAGCCCAATCCATGACAGAGCCCAGAGCAGCTTCATAACCACCGTATCGGATGTCAGGGTCACCACTCTCATCAGTAGGCCCAGCTCTAACCATAACTCCATCTTACTGCTCATGGGCAGACTGACCACAAGGCGCCCTGAGCTCGTCTTATTTGAAACCTGACCAGAACACTCAACTAGTGTTGAGCGAGCACCTCTGTGCTCGTATGCTAAAGTGCTTTGGCCGAGCACCCGAACATAATGTTAGTCAATGGGACTAAACCAGGCAACCCCCGCTCGGAAGAGGGGAGGGTGTCTGGTTAATAGAAAAAGGTCAGAATCGTGACTTCTCCTCTTTTACTCCTTTCACTCGTAAAAGTATGCTAATTAATTGAATTTGTACGCATTAGCATACAAATGCGTACGAATTAGCGTACAAAATACTTACGAATTAGCGTACAAAATACGTACGAATTAGCATACAAAATGCGTACGCACTAGCATACAAATTCGTATGCATTAGCGTACAAATCAACATTACAGTGCGTGTAAGAGACTCGAGCATTGCGCTCGAGTACACTCGATGTTCGGCCGAACACCGAGCGGACCCGAGCGTAGGCATGCTCGGCCGAACAGCGAGTTCAGCCGAGCATGCTCGCTCAACACTAGCTACTACATCTGCATGTCTGACCCCTGACCTCAGAACACATTAGTTCAGTACTTAACATATAAGATACAAATTAGTAGCATAGTTTGTAAGGCTAAAAAAAAGACATACTGTACATCTATTCAGTTCAGCCTATTGTCCTGCAATGTTGATCAACAACCCGTCTCCAAAATTCTAGTAACTATAACCTGTAATATTATTATACTCCAGAAATACATCCAAGCCCCTCTTGAACTCTGGCAGAGTTCCATAGTCTTACTGCTCTTACTGTTAAGAATCCTCTTTTATGTTTGTGTACAAACCTTCTTTTCTCCAGACGTAGAGGATGTCCCCTTGTCACAGTCACAATCCTGGGGATAAATAGATGATGGGAGAGATCTCTGTACTGACCCCTGATATATTTATACATAGTTATTAGATCTCCCCGTCAGTGGCGTAGCTACCGGGGGGGCAGGGGGGGCGACGGCTCCGGGCCCAGTGACTCAAGGGGGCCCATAAAAATAAAAAAATCTTACTTACCTGTTCTGCGCTGCGGCTGCCCTCCGGTCCGCGCTCTGCTCTCTTCCCTGGCGGCGCGCACTATGACCTGACGCTGCACGCAGCGTCAGGTCATAGTGTGCGCGGGCCAGGGAAGAGAGCGGAGCGTGGACCGGAGGGCAGCCGCAGCGCAGAACAGGTAAGAGAGGTTTTTTATTTTTATCTTATGTGGCTGGGTGGGCTGATCTGAGGTCTGATGGGGGCACAATACGCTGATCTGAGGTCTGATGGGGGCACAATATGCAGATCTGAGGTTTGATGGGGCACAATACGCTGATCTGAGGTCTGATGAGGGCACATTAAGCTGATCTGAGGTTTGATGGGGCACAATACGCTGATCTGAGGTCTGATGGGGGCACAATACGCTGATCTGAGGTCTGATGGGGGGCACAATAGGCTGATCTGAGGTTTGATGGGGCACAATAGGCTGATCTGAGGTCTGATGGGGGCACAATATGCAGATCTGAGGTTTGATGGGGCACAATACGCTGATCTGAGGTCTGATGGGGGCACATTAAGCTGATCTGAGGTCTGATGGGGGCACAATACGCTGATCTGAGGTCTGATGGGGGGCACAATAGGCTGATCTGAGGTTTGATGGGGCACAATAGGCTGATCTGAGGTCTGATGGGGGCACAATACGCTGATCTGAGGTCTGATGGGGGCACCAATATGCAGATCTGAGGTTTGATGGGGCACAATATGCTGATCTGAGGACTGATGGGGGCACAATACGCTGATCTGAGGTCTGATGGGGGCACAGTATGCTGATCTGAGGTCTGATGGGGCACAGTACGCTGATCTGAGGTCTGATGGGGGCACAGTACGCTGATCTGAGGTCTGATGGGGGCACAGTACGCTGATCTGAGGTCTGATGGGGGCACAGTACGCTGATCTGAGGTCTGATGGGGCACAGTACGCTGATCTGAGGTCTGATGGGGGCACAGTGGGCTGATCTGAGGTCTGATGGGGGCACAATACGCTGATCTGAGGTCTGATGGGGGCACAGTAGGCTGATGTGAGGTCTGATGGGGGCACAGTAGGCTGATCTGAGGTCTGATGGGGCACAATACGCTAATCTGAGGTCTGATGGGGGCACAGTAGGCTGATGTGAGGTCTGATGGGGCACAATACGCTAATCTGAGGTCTGATGGGGGCACAGTAGGCTGATGTGAGGTCTGATGGGGCACAATACGCTGATCTGAGGTCTGATGGGGGCACAGTACGCTGATCTGAGGTCTGATGGGGGCACAGTACGCTGATCTGAGGTCTGATGGGGGCACAGTGGGCTGATCTGAGGTCTGATGGGGGCACAATACGCTGATCTGAGGTCTGATGGGGGCACAGTAGGCTGATGTGAGGTCTGATGGGGGCACAGTAGGCTGATGTGAGGTCTGATGGGGCACAATACGCTAATCTGAGGTCTGATGGGGGCACAGTAGGCTGATGTGAGGTCTGATGGGGCACAATACGCTAATCTGAGGTCTGATGGGGGCACAGTAGGCTGATGTGAGGTCTGATGGGGCACAATACGCTGATCTGAGGTCTGATGGGGGCACAGTACGCTGATCTGAGGTCTGATGGGGGCACAGTACGCTGATCTGAGGTCTGATGGGGGTACAGTACGCTGATCTGAGGTCTGATGGGGGCACAGTGGGCTGATCTGAGGTCTGATGGGGGCACAGTACGCTGATCTGAGGTCTGATGGGGGCACAGTAGGCTGATGTGAGGTCTGATGGGGGCACAGTACGCTGATCTGAGGTCTGATGGGGGCACAGTACGCTAATCTGAGGTCTGATGGGGGCACAGTAGGCTGATGTGAGGTCTGATGGGGCACAATACGCTAATCTGAGGTCTGATAGGGGCACAGTAGGCTGATGTGAGGTCTGATGGGGCACAATATGCTAATCTGAGGTCTGATGGGGGCACAATACGCTGATCTGAGGACTGATGGGGGCACAATACGCTGATCTGAGGTCTGATGGGGGCACATTCTGCTGATCTGAGGTCTGATGGGGGCAGGGGAGTGATGTAAAAACTGGGGACACGTTTCCTTTAACATAGGAGTCCCCTTGTTTTTTACTCCTATTAATCCTATATTTTCCTGCATTATGTGGTAGAGTATTTAGACTAGGGTATGTAGAAAGTCTATTGTACTGTACTTAGCAGCATAGACGATCTTGCAGTTTATATAGTCATCTTTCTAATACAATATTATAACCACAACTAGTAGTATGTGCCTGTGAAGTTGGAAACGTGCGTTTGGGAAGCCAATAAGTGGGGGGGCCCACTCAAGTATTTTCGCCCCCCCTGTGCTGAACCTCTAGCTACGCCTCTGCTCCCCGTAGTCAGCTTTTTTCTAAAGTGAATAACCCTAATTTCAATAATCTTTCTGGGAACTATAGTCCACTTATTCCAGTTATTACTTTAGTTGCTCTCCTCTGAACCCTCTCCAGCTCTGCTATGTTTGCCTTGTTCACAGGAGCCCAGAACTGTACACAGTACTCAATGTGTGGTATGACTAGTCATTTATAAAGCAGCAGAACTATGTTCTTGTCACGTGTATCTGTACCCCTTTTGATGCAACCCATAATCTTATTGGCCTTGGCAACAGTCACCTGGCACTGGTTGCTGCAGTAAAAAGGGTTTTCCGAGAATATATTACTGATGAGTGATGACATATCCTCAGGATTGGGACTCAATCTGAGGATGTACCGTTAGTAACCTCTCTCTGTTTTCTATCAATGAGCTAAGTAATTACCCACATACAGACATTTTCTCAGAGTCCAAGCATTCTCATTTTATATACTAGCCTTTTATGTGGTACCATATCATATGCTTTGAAGATATCAAGATATACGACATCCATTGAGTCACCCCTGTTCAGTCTACAACTTACCTCCTCATAGAAATGAATTAGAATAGTTTGACAAGGCTGATCCCTCATAAACTAGTGGTGATACAGTATTATATACTTATTTTCATTTAGATACTCCAGGATAGTATCTCTTAGAAAACCTTCAAACAATATACCTAAAGCAGATGTTAGACTTACTGGTCTTTAGTTTCCAAGCTCTGTTTTGACTCCTTCTTGAATTTTCTAAGCACTAATGTTGTGGAACAGACCTGAGTCCTTAAATATCAGAACAGTCAATTACATATCTTAATTCTCTTATTATCAGGGTTGTATGCCATCTGGACCAGGTGATTTAGCTATTTTAATTTTTTTAAAAATGCGACTGCATTTCTTTCTGGTTCTGAGCTAGGCCACATTTAATGGGTAGTTTTTGACATTCTACATTTCATCTGACATTTAATTTTCCTCAGTGAATACAGTGGATAAAAATATTTAATAAATTCACTTTCTCCTTATCAGTCTCTACAACTCCTCAGTCTTCACTTTTTAAAGGACCAACACTTTCAGGTTTAAACTTTTTACTGTTTACATAATTAAATAACATTTTCAGGTTACTTTTACTGTCTTTTGCAATGAGCCTCTATGTTTCCAACTTTTATGCCTTTATCTATCTATTACATATTTTATTTTTTTACTTATAGTTTTTTAGTGCTTCTTCACTACCTCCCCCTTTTAGTAATTTAAATGCTTTCTTTTTGTCATTTATGTGGCACATTTACATTTCTATTCATCCAAATAGTTTTTTAATTGTTACTGATTTTATTCCAATAAAGGATATACCTCTCACAATGAAAGTTTAGGATGCATTTAAAAATATCTGTAATAAAGTGCATGTTAATAATCACAGACTTCCATGTAGCAAATCATGGCACACCAGGGTGATGGGAGGTGCTTGTTGTAGGATCCTAACAGAGTCAGCTGCACAGATGAAAACATCCACAAACTCCAGATGACATTTTAGTGTTTTTTTCATTTACTCCAGACAAGTGAAGGTTTTCAGTCAACTGACCTACATCAGACTCATACAGCAGAGGAATCACTCAAATGCAGAGTTTGTTCTAACATTACAAGTTAAAGTCTTTTCACACAAAGCCACACCCAATTTCCAGTAAGTCATGCCTCGTTGCCTAGCTAGGTGCAGAGGATTTCTCAAGAACTAGTTGTGCCAAATTGGGCAAAAATGCATTAGATTGTATCAGTTTGCCCAAAGTTTTGGCACAGTTTAAGGCAATGTCTATTTGCACTGACATTAGTAAATGTGGACCATAGTGCACAGAAAGTAACATGGGAAGCTAGTAGTTATATAGTAGGGCATTGTAGTCAAATGGTCATATATATCTCATAGGCCAGCAATCAGCAATGTGAAGCAAAGGATGGGAATTCAAAGGAAGAGCATTGAACTATTTGGCAGTATATCTGGAAGACTTTTTGTTCCACATAGAAAACACATAAAGACAGCAGAATCTGGTTCCTGTCTCTTACTCAAAAATATTTAGCACCATGTAGGACATAATAGAGAAGCAATGAGCAACATAGATGTGAGTAAAGCACTTGGGGTAAGATACACAACAATGTTCCACAAATGTAATAAAGAAAGTTAGTTAAAAAGCAAGGAGGGAACAGTTGATAACTCCAGATGAACATGGCATTTTTCTCTGATATATGGCAAAGTCTTTTATATTTAGCTATATTATTGATTTATGCAAAGTTGTAATTGAAAGTGACAATTTAAGCTCCCCAACAGTCCTCATTGGGGCAACACCTTATATACTGTTTTGAGGGTGCCATAAGCTAGAACTGCAGAGACTAGCTTATTTTTGTAGCAGCTACAATTCAAAAATGGTTATATATGATAACCCCAATATAGTTCAGTTAAAACACCTTTCCCCATAGCTGTTGCAGATGGGCCTATAGATCCTGTGCACTCATAGGTGACTAGGCAGACCATGGAAGTATTGCAGTGTGGCAGAGACATTCCTGGGAAACCCTAGCTGTGTGTTGGCGAGCATTATACTGTTGAAAAATACCAGGAAGCCCTTCAACCAGAGGCAAAAAATGTGGCTGCAGGATGTGCTGCACATATTGCTGAGCTGTTGGTGTCCCGTGTATCACAATTAGGGGTGAGCAACTGTCATATGTAATGGATACCAAGATCCTCACACCAACAGTTGAGGCAGTGTGTCACTCCAAAGCAAAGGCAGGATTTAAGTGCTCATCACGAGGCCTCCATCCTTAAAACAGACCATCTTCGGATTCCAGACAGAACCTGGATTCAAGACACCATTGAAAATGATGGCTGGCTGTCAATGGTAGGACACGTAATAGGAGTGGATGACACCAAATTTCCTTCTGCTAAGCACCCAGAAATGGTCCGAGTAGAGAAAAGGGTGTGTAATGAAGGCACTACCTCTGTCTGGATGGTGGACAATGAAACTGTGGGAGCTGCTTGTGCTTGTTAGTGGATCCTCCATTGATGGTCTTTCTGGGCCATCCATACAGCCTAGATAGCAGGCAGTTCGTCAAAATGACCATCCTGCTTCCGCCATTCCATTGGTGCACCTCCTCTCAAAGTCTGTCAGCTGGGCAAAATGTCTTTGAGGGCATCGTAAAGGCATGTCTAGCTGTCAGTGATCTCTCACCAAGGGGAGCACTACCCAAAAGTAGAGAATCTTTTTATAGGACAGCATGGGAAGCACTTTAAAGGGGTATTCCCATATTACAAATGTAGTATGTATAGTTAGCTATAGCCATACCAATATTATTACTAATAGAATGTATTTATATAATACTAGCTGAAGGACCCGGCTTCGCCCGGGTATATTTAATTTATTTCATTTACTGTTTGTGTGTGTGTCGTTAAAAGATATCGAGAGTGACCTCTACAGTGCCTGCCCCTTTAACAGTGACCTCTACAGCAGCCCGCCCCTTTAACAGTGACCTCTACAGCAGCCCACCCCTTTAACAGTGAACTCTACAGCGGCCCGTCCCTTTAACAGTGACCTCTACAGTGGCCCGACCCTTTAACAGTGACCTCTACAGCAGACCGCCCCTTTAACAGTGACCTCTACAGCAGCCCGCCCCTTTAACAGTGACCTCTACAGCAGCCCACCACTTTAACAGTGACCTCTACAGCAGCCCGCCCCTTTAACTGTGACCTCCACAGCAGCTAGAGTGGCCACTGTCTTCACCCCAGAAAGCCAGACCTCACTAGCCATTCCCCCAAGCGTGAAACTGCGTCCCCAGTTCCCATGAAGACACACCACTAAACATGAGGCCAGGC
Organism: Rhinella marina; assembly: GCA_900303285.1. Classification (NCBI taxonomy): domain Eukaryota; kingdom Metazoa; phylum Chordata; class Amphibia; order Anura; family Bufonidae; genus Rhinella; species Rhinella marina. The sequence goes on along the minus strand of ONZH01004677.1, from coordinate 7,563 downwards.
TCCCTGGCTCCGTGAAGACATGGAGGAGAAGCTGTTTGAGTGTGAGCTACTGAAAGGGTGGACATCCCTGTGTCTGTCCAGGCACTGCGTCGGACGGAGAACAGGTAGCCAGAAAACTGGACTGTCCAGCCTAAATCCAGACATCTGGCCACCCTAACATCAGCCTGCCCCTAGGGTGGCCAGAGGTCTTGGTTTAGGCTGGACAGTCCGGCTTTCAGACTGCCTGTCCTCTGTCATGAGCAGGGCCTGGATGGACACAGGGATGTCCTTTTGAAAAGCTCACTCTCAGACAGCAGCATTGTGCAGTCTGAGCAATGAGCTGCAGGGATAAAGTCACCCTCCCCCCACCCCTGCAGCTGACAAAAGGTGATTTTTTTACCTATATTTTTACTCCCGGTCAAATGTGGCATGGAAGGGGCGTGGCCTGACTGAGTCAGGGGCGTGACTTAGTGGGATCTGGGGGTGGTGCTATTAAGCCCTTCTTTTGAAAGTGGATGAATTACAGGTTGATACCATAGTAATTTAGGAGGAAGGTTGGTAGCAGTGGAAGAAAACATCTTTTATTACTACTGAACGGTAAATATGTGAAATTTACATTATATCAGGTAATGATTGATGACGAATTAGTCTATAACTTTACCATTGTCATCCACTCTGCCTCTTTAATGTAGACCTACAGCAGTGTACATGTGTGCCAAATTTTGTGATTGTAGCTGCAGCGGTGCGGATTCCTTTAGCGGACATACACACACACATACACTCAGCTTTATATATTAGATGTACCGTTTAGAAGATTTGCCTATTTGTATATCCATTGTCCCACACACATCAGTCACCCCTGGTTACGGCCACCATGGCCATGTAATAGTGGTGGTCAGCTTGCTCTTGTTCAAACCCGCTCATGCGGAGACACATCTTAGGGTACTTTCACATCTGCGTTTTGGACGCTACCAGTCCAAAATGTAATGGTCAGGATCCGTCCAAAACGCAGACTTTAAAAACAGATTCTGCTCCATAGAGATGAATTGATCTTGGAACAGGATGGAAGCGCTCACTTGTATTCGCCCTATAAGACGCACCGCATTTTTCCCCCTACTTTTGGGGGGAAAAAAGTGCGTCTTATAGGGCGAAAAATACGGTATATATATATATTTTTATATATATATATATATATATATATATATATATATATAGTACAGACCAAAAGTTTGGACACACCTCATTCAAAGATTTTTCTGTATTTTCATGACTATGAAAATTGTAGATTCACACTGAAGGCATCAAAACTATGAATTAACATATGTGGAATTATATACTTAACAAAAAAGTGTGAAACAACTGTAAATATGTCTTATATTCTAGGTTCTTCAAAGTAGCCACCTTTTGCTTTGATTACTGCTTTGCACATACTTGGCATTCTCTTGATGAGCTTCAAGAGGTAGTCACCTGAAATGGTTTTCACTTCACAGGTGTGCCCTGTCAGGTTTTAGTGGGATTTCTTGCCTTATAAATGGGTTGGGACCATGAGTTGTGTTGGGCAGAAGTCAGGTGGATACACAGCTGATAGTCCTACTGAATAGACTGTTAGAATTTGTATTATGGCAAGAAAAGAAAAACGAGTGGCCATCATTACTTTAAGAAATGAAGGTCAGTCAGTCCGAAAAATTGGGAAAACTTTGAAAGTGTCCCCAAGTGCAGTCGCAAAAAACATCAAGCGCTACAAAGAAACTGGCTCACATGAGGACCGCCCCAGGAAACGAAGACCAAGAGTCACCTCTGCTGCGGAGGATAAGTTCATCCGAGTCACCAGCCTCAGAAATCGCAGGTTAACAGCAGCTCAGATTAGAGACCAGGTCAATGCCACAAAGAGTTCTAGCAGCAGACACATCTCTACAACAACTGTTAAGAGGAGACTGTGTGCAGCAGGCCTTCATGATAAAATAGCTGCTAAGAAACCACTGCTAAGGACAGGCAACAAGAAGAAGAGACTTGTTTGGGCTAAAGAACACAAGGAATGGACGTTAGAGCAGTGGAAATCTGTGCTTTGGTCTGATGAGTCCAAATTTGAGAACTTTGGTTCCAACCACCGTGTCTTTGTGCGACCCAGAAAAGGTGAATGGATGGACTCTACATGCCTGGTTCCCACCGTGAATCATGGAGGAGGAGGTGTAATGGTGTGAGGGTGCTTTGCTGGTGACACTGTTGGGGATTTATTCAAAATTGAAGGCATACTGAACCAGCATGGCTACCATAGCATCTTGCAGCGGCATGCTATTCCATCCGGTTTGCGTTTAGTTGGACCATCATTTATTTATCAACAGGACAATGACCCCAAACACACCTCCAGGCTGTGTGAGGGCTATTTGACCAAGAAGGAGAGTGATGGGGTGCTAAGCCAGATGACCTGGCCTCCACAGTCACCAGACCTGAACCCAATCGAGATGGTTTGGGGGTGAGCTGGACCGCAGAGTGAAGGCAAAAGGGCCAACAAGTGCTAAGCATCTCTGGGAACTCCTTCAAGACTGTTGGAATACCATTTCAGGTGACTACCTCTTGAAGCTCATCAAGAGAATGCCAAGAGTGTGCAAAGCAGTAATCAAAGCAAAAGGTGGCTACTTTGAAGAACCTAGAATATAAGACATATTTTCAGTTGTTTCACACTTTTTTGTTAAGTATATAATTCCACATGTGTTAATTCATAGTTTTGATGCATTCAGTGTGAATCTACAATTTTCATAAAATACATGTCATGAAAATACAGAAAACTCTTTGAATGAGAAGGTGTGTCCAAACTTTTGGTCTGTACTGTATATATATATATATATATATATAGCCATAATACATGTTATAAAATAGACATATAGTATATACTGAGTTTCATCCTTAGATTTACATTATGAATTCCCATTCCATAAGTCTAATACAATATACAATATATACCAGAATAAGCCTTATTTAGTTATGACCTGTTCAGATCTGTTGTCCCACAAAGGGTACATTTTATGTAAGATCCAGTTCCTTGAAATAGATATCTGTCGTTTTTTAAGATGTTCTACAGGAGCTCCGTGTTCCTGGCAAGGTAAACTGTTGTCTGGCAAGAGTTCCATAGACAATTGGACAATTGGACAAGAGGACAATTCTTTTGTTTAATAGCTGAAAAATAGAACATAGCTACTCAGGTAAATTTACAGTGTGCACTGATAAAGGGGTTTTCCAGTTAGTTATCCCTTATCACTGGGTAGGGATTAACTGTTATATTCAGTTGATAACTTGTTCTAAACAGAGTAGGGAACATCCCTTTAAGGCCATTTAAATGCAACCATTTAACTGTTTTTTATCCAACAGACCAAAATAAGAATAAATTCTAACTCCCAACAGATGACACGTGCTAAGTGGAAATGACTAGATAAAATAGCAGAATTACAGGAGAGCCCGACAAACAAGCTGTAAGCCCATCCATGTATCACAAGATTTCACAAAATGTTTTACTGTATGCTAGAGGGGCTGAAGGCAGGGGAGTGATGTATTTTACAAGGGACTGTATGCTGGAGGGGCCGAAAGCAGGGGGAGTGATGTATTTTACATGGGACTGTATGCTGGAGGGGCTGAAGGCATGGGAGTGATTTATATTTTACATGGGACTGTATGCTAGATGGGCTGAAGGCCGGGGAGTGATGTATTTTACATGGGACTGTATGCGAGAGGGGCTGAAGGCCGGCGAGTGATTTATCTTACCCAGGACTGTATGTTGGAGGGGCTGAAGGGGGCCATAATTATTGCTATAATACAGAGGGGCCATTATATATTCTAATTATACAGAGGGCATTATACTTATGGGCAGGGGAGGGGGAGGTCTGTTATCTGAGGATGATAGGATGTCTATGTGAAACTCTGCATAGACGAGACGCGGCTGAAAGAAGGTGTCATGGCGGTCTCCGATTGAAGACACTGAAGTCTACATCACAGGAGACGTCACTGGATGTAACAAGTATGTGGTGCTGTATTCTCCTGTATATTTCATAGCAATGTATTTAATGTCCATGCAAAGTCCAAATATCTGTTTTGTTTTGGGGTTTTTTTTTGTTTTTTTTTGGGGGGGGAAGGTGGATATAGAATTTGGCCCACACTGCCAAAGCCTGGCCCCAGACTTCAGGTCACACTGTTTGCACAGGGAAGCCACCCCCGTCATTTAATCCCTCAGATGTCACATTCAGCCTATCAGGGGTTAATCAGATGTTTAAAAATATATATAGTGGAGGAAATAAGTATTTGATCCCCCACTGACTTTTAAAGTTTTAATACTAAAAATTAAATGAAACGTCTCATAATTTTATGCCAGCTTTATTTTAACAGTGCCACATAGAATATCAAAAGAAAAATTGAGAAAATTACATGAAATGAGAAATAAAAAATCATTTTCATTTCTTTGAGGGAAATAAGTATTTGATCCCCTAGGAAAACATCATTTAATACTTGGTGGCAAAACCCTTGTTGGCAAGCAAAGCAGTCAGACAGTTCTTATAGTTTTTTATAAGGTTTGCACACACTTCAGGAGTAATTTTGGCCCACTCCTCTCTGCAAATCATCTCCATATCCTTAAGGTTTTTAGGCATGCATTTGTAAACGCGAAGCTTCAGCTCTCTCCATAGATTTTCGATGGGATTGAGGTCAGGAGACTGGCTAGGCCATTCCATGACCTTGATATGCTTCTTATGGAGCCACTCCTTTGTTTCCTTGGCTGTATGTTTTGAGTTGTTGTCGTGCTGAAAGACCCATCCACGACCCATTTTCAGTGCCCTGGCGGAGGCAAGGAGGTTGTCACCCAGGATTTTGCGATACATGGCCCCGTTCATCTTCCCGTCAATGCGGTGAAGTTGGCCTGTGCCCTTAGAAGAAAAATACCCCCAAAACATAATACTTCCACCACCATGCTTGACGGTGGGGATGGTATTCTTAGGGTCATATTCTGTATTTTTCTTCCTCCAAACACGTCGAGTTGAGTTGAGGCCAAAGAGCTCAATTTTGGTCTCATCTGACCACAACACCTTCTCCCAGTCTCTCTCGGAGTCATTAATATGTTCATTGGCAAACTTGAGGCGGGTCTGGACGTGAGCCTTCTTGAGCAGAGGAAACTTGCTTGCACTGCAGGATTTTAAACCATTACGTCTCAGTGTATTACCAATGGTTTTTTTGGAGACTGTGGTCCCAGCTGCCTTGAGATCATTACTCAGCTCCTCCCGTGTAGTTCTTGGCTGATTTTTAGCCTTTCTTATGATCAATGAGACTCCACGAGGTGATATCTTGCATGGAGCTCCAGACCTGGGTCAATTGACAGTAATGTTGTACTTCTTCCACTTCTGAATAATTGCACCAACAGTTGTCACCTTCTCATCCAGCTTCTTATTTATGGCTTTGTAGCCCATTCCAGCCTTGTGTAGGTCATCAATTTTGTCCCTGACATCTTTAGACAGCTCTTTAGTCTTGCCCATGGTGGAGATGTTGGAGTGTCACTGAGACTGTTGGCAGGTGGCCTTTTATACAGGTGACAATTTGGGACAGGTGTCTCTCATCCAGGTAAAGACTTCACTGTGATTAGGGTGTGTCAGTGGTCTGTGGGAGCCAACATTAGTCATGGTTTTACTAGGGGATCAAATACTTATTTCCCTCAAAGAAATGCAAATTATTTTTTATTTCTCATTTCATGTAATTTTCTCCGTTTTTCTTTTGATATTCTATGTGGCACTGTTAAAATAAAGCTGGCATAAAATTATGAGACGTTTCATTTATTTTTTTGTATTAAAACTTTTAAAGTCAGTGGGGGATCAAATACTTATTTCCTCCACTGTATATGTATATGTCACCTCATCCATTTGATTGAAGTGAGACAACCCCTTTAATGGTATTTTGCTTTCAACATGTATTTGGATTAAAACCAGATGGGCCAAACTTGCTGGATGGATCAAACCTGGCAGCTGGATTATTGCCATACGGGAGAAGTGTCGTTGGTCAGTGTTGCATCAGTATTTGAAAGAATTTGTAAGCCAAAAGTGGGACTGGGTCCAAAACACAGATGCGATGCAAATAATACCATAACATTTTATCTCTGTTTTGGACCCACTCCTGTTTTTGGCTTACAATTACTAATCAAACACTGATGCAAAGTGTCACAGCCCCGGAGTCTCCGCTCTCCCGGAGAGCAGAGACCTCGGGGAAGCTGGCAAGGGACCAATCAGAGTGGTCCCTTGCCGGAAAGTGCTCCGATTGGTTAGTCTCTGCAGACTAACCAATCCAGCGCTTCATTGTTAAAATGCCGGTTTCAGGCTGCGATCTCCACTCTGGAGATCGCAGCCTGAAACCAGGTAAGATGTCTCCTGAGCCCCCATATCATTTTGAAAATATAAATAACTCTCCCCCCCCTTGTAGTGCCACCCCCCTCTTTGTAGTGCCCCCGGTTGCCTCCTTCTGCCCCCTCCTCCGCTGTATTATGTGATGGCAGCGGCTCAGGATCGGAGCCGCTGCCATCAGCAGAGAGTGTGAGCTGTAATTACTCTCTTTTGAAGCATGTCCTATACTTGTCCGTGCGCACGGACAAGTATAGGCATTTTAAACGGGGACGCACGGCATGTGTTCCGAGCGCTGCGGAACACACGCCGGGCGGCCCCCGTACATATTTGTGGGTCCGCAGTAATGGGGCCCACAAATATACGTTCGTGTGAATGGACCCTAAGACTGTACGTGTGTAAATGCGGGCAGGCATTCTGCCCCTATTAAGACATAATTTTTAGATGCTTATGCAGAACTAGACAACACTTCTGACAACACTTGTTGATGTTGTATAGGAGAGATCCCTATTTGTATAGGAGATCCCTATTTGACCAATGATAAGAATTAGTGATGAGCGAGCCGAAGCAGCAAGATTCGGGATTCGCTCGAATATTGCCCGCTTCGGCTCAGCTCGGCATCACGAGGCAGCGCGGACTCGTGACTATCCGTGCGTCACTGCCCGCATGAAATGCCCGTTTTTTTCAGCCAATCAGCAGCAAAGGTAAGCCTGTGGGAACGCCTGCTGTGATGTAACAGCCCCTATGTCTCCCCAGCACTGATTGGCTGGCAGTGACATGTGACCGAAATTGACCAATGGTAGGGAGTCTAGGATCTGCAGCCTCAGCCTCATTCTGCATTGGGAAGGGGACCAGACAAGACATAGGAGAGTTAGCTCATGTAGTGTGTGCAGCAGGCAGTTAGAACTTAGGAGTTAGGAAGCAAGAAAAGTCTTTTTAAAGACTATCTTTACTCTGAAAAACAGTATATACTATCAGCCTGTATTCTGTGTAGGAAAAGAAAGCCACAACAGTCTGTTAAAAAGCAATTGATTCTCTGAAGGAAACTGCGGTGTATGCTGTCAGCCTTTGTGTGCAGAGCTGGTACACAGGCACAAACTATACATATCTTAAACAGATATATTCCTGTGCATGATAGGATAGGTCTGAAAAGAATTACAGCAAAATATCTTTCTATATAGTGCGTTTATTCTGAGTGAGCTCAGCTGTCATAGACGGTACA
>ONZH01004676.1:0-16705 GCA_900303285.1 Rhinella marina | reverse complement strand
CGTGAAGCATGGAGGAGGAGGTGTGATGGTGTGGGGGTGCTTTGCTGGTGACACTGTTGGGTATTTATTCAAAATTGAAAGCATACTGAACCAGCATGGCTACCACAGCATCTTGCAGCGGCATGCTATTCCATCCGGTTTGCGTTTAGTTGGACGATCATTTATTTATCAAAAGGACAATGACCCCAAACACACCTCCAGGCTGTGTAAGGGCTATTTGACCAAGAAGCAGAGTGATGGGGTGCTACGCCAGATGACCTGGCATCCACAGTCACCAGACCTGAACCCAATTGAGATGGTTTGGGGTGAGCTGGACCGCAGAGTGAAGGCAAAAGGGCCAACAAGTGCTAAGCATCTCTGGGAACTCCTTCAAGACTGTTGGAATACCATTTCAGTTGACTACCTCTTGAAGGTCATCAAGAGAATGCCAAGAGTGTGCAAAGCAGTAATCAAAACAAAAGGTGGCTACTTTGAAGAACCTAGAATATAAGACATAATTTCAGTTGTTTCACACTTTTTTGTTAAGTATATAATTCCACATGTGTTAATTCATAGTTTTGATGCCTTCAGTGTGAATCTACAATTTTCATAGTCATGAAAATACAGAAAACTCTTTGAATGAGAAGGTGTGTCCAAACTTTTGGTCTGTACTGTACATTGCTCTGATTCTGCAGTTTACAGAAATACCCCATATGTGGTGGTAAACATCTCTATGGGTTTGTGGCAGTGGTCAGGAGGAAAGGAGCGCCATCCGGATTTTGGAGGCAGATTTTGCTAGAATGGTTTTTAGGCATCATTTTGTAATTGAGAGACCCTGACGTACCCCTACAGTGGAAACCCTCAAAAAGTGACCCCATTTTGGAAACTACACTCTTCAAAGAATATATTAAGAGGGGTACTGGCCACTTTGACCCCCTAAGCGTTTTACGGAAACACTTGGTTGTGAAAATGAAAAGTTTCATTTCTTCCAATAAAATGTTGCTTTAGCCCCAAATTTTTCATTTTCACAAGGGGTAACAGGAGAAAAGCACCCCATAATTTGTTCCCCATTTTCTCCTGAATACGGCAACACCCCATATGTGGTGGTAAACTGCTGTGGGGGCACATGGCAGGACTCAGAACAGAAGGAGCGCCATATGGATTTTGCAGCACAGATTTTGATGGATTGGTTTGCGGGTGCCTCTGATTTTTATTTTTTTTGAGTTATTTTCTTATGTGGGGGCTCATTTTTTGCGGGATGAGGTGACGTTTTCATTGGTACAATTTTGGGTTACATAAGACTTTTTGATCGCTTGGTATTACACTTTTTGTGAGTCAAGGTGAAAAAAATAGCTGTTTTGGCATAGTATTTTTTAAAATTTTTTTACAGGATTCACCTGAGGGGGTAAATAATTTGATATTTTTATAGAGCAGGTTGATACGGACGTGGCGATACCCAATATGTCTACCATTTTTACTTTTGGAAAGTTTTACACATTAGATGCATTTTTGAACAGAATAAAATCTTTTTTTTTGTGTTGCCATTTTCTGAGAGCCATATTTTTTTTTTCATTTTTCTGGCGATTGTCTCAGGTAGGGTCTCATTTTTTGCGGGACGAGATGACGGTTTGATTGGTACCATTTTGGGTTAAATACGCCTTTTTGATCGCCTGCTATTACACTTTTTGTGAGGCAAGAGGGAAAAAAATGGCTGTTTTGGCATAGTTTTTAAAAAAAAAAATGTTACAGCATTCACCTGGGGAGCCATCTCATATAATATTTTTATAGAGAAGGTTGTTATGGATGCGGCAATACCCAATATGTCTAACATTTTTATTTTTGGAACGTTTTACACATTAGGTGCATTTTTGAACAGAATAAAATCTTTTTTTTTTGTTGCTATTTTCTGAGAGCCATATTTTCTTTATTGTTTGGGAGATTGTCTCAGGTAGGGTCTAAATTTCTGCGGGACGAGATGACGGTTTGATTAGTACCATTTTGGGGTAAATATGCCTTTTTGATCGCCTGCTATTACACTTTTTGTGAGGAAAGAGGGAAAAAATGGCTGTTTTGGCATAGTTTTTTTAAAAAAATTTTTACAGCTTTCACCTGGGGGTCCATCTCATGTAATATTTTTATAGAGCAGGTTGTTACGGACGTGGCGATACCCAATATGTCTAACATTTTTATTTTTGGAAAGTTTTACACATTAGATGCATTTTTGAACAGAATAAAATCTTTTTTTTTTGCTATTTTCTGAGAGACATATTTTTTTTATTTTTTGGGCGATTGTCTCAAGTAGGGTCTAAATTTCTGCGGGACAAGATGACGGTTTGATTGGTACCATTTTGGGGTACATATGCTTTTTTGATCGCCTGCTATTACACTTTTTGTAAGGGAAGGTGACCAAAAAAATGGCTGTTTTGGCACTTTTTTTTTTTTTACTGCGTTCACCTGGCGGGATGGATCATGTGATATTTTCATAGAGCCTGTCGATACGGACGCGGCGATAACTAATATGTCAAATTTTTTTCCCCCTATTTTTTACAATTTTTTTTAATATTATTTTGTGAAAAGGACGCTTCTTTTTGGAACTTGAAACTTTTTGTTGTAAAACTTTATTTTTTTTTCACTTTCTATTTTTATACTTTTTTAACTTTTGGGGGTCCGATCCCCTTTATAATGCATTATAATACTTCTGTATTGTAATGCATTGGCTGTAAGTGTATTACTCAATGTAATACACTTACAGCCTTCTGCCTGTGAGATTCAGGGGGCTGGATCTCACAGGCTTCCGTAGATAGCAGCCGGATGTCTAAGGAAGGCACTCCGGCTGCTATCTAAGCAATCGGGTCCCCGTGTTGCTGTGACACCCCTTCCCACCACCCGCATCGCATGTGCCGCGGTCAGCGGCCGTACCCCCGCAGCTGATCGGGCAGGCGCAACTCCTGCACCCACCCGATCAGCGCGTCGTAGCACTATGGCGCTGGTCTGGAAGGGGTTAACGTATTTCATTTAATGTTTGTGTATTACAGGTCGATGCCATGGTAATTTATGAGGACACCCAATGGGTAGCAGTGGAAGAAAACATCTTTTATTACTACTGAACGGTCATAGTCTAATATTAGTCTATTTCATCTAATGTTTCTGTGTGTTGTTGCAGATAGAAAGTCAATGCAGCTAACATAAGTTGATTTTTACCTTCATTTTTTTCAATCCCCATTGGATGCAGAGTGGGAGGGGGCGTGACCTGACCAGGGGCATGGTTTAGCGGGACCTTGGGGAGGTTGCTTTTAAGTACTTCTTTTGAGGGTGGCCTAAATTACAGGTCGATACCATGGTAATTTAGGAAGACACGCAATGGGTAGCAGTGGAAGAAAACATCTTTTATTACTACTGAACGGTCATAGTCTAATATTAGTCTATTTCATATAATGTTTCTGTGTGTCGTTGCAGAGAGAAATTCACCCTCCCACCCCTGCAGCTGACAAAAGTTGATTTTTACCTTCATTTTTTCAATCCCCATTGGCTGTGGAGTGGGAGGGGGCATGGCCTCACAGAGTCGGGGGCCTGGCTTAGCGAGATCTGGGGCGGGGGTTTTAAGTCCTTCTTTTGAGGGTGGCCTGAATTACAGGTCGTTGCCATGGTAATTTATGAGGACACCCAATGGGTAGCAGTAGAAGAAAACATCTTTTATCACTACTGAACGGTCATAGTCTAATATTAGTCTATTTCATCTAATGTTTCTGTGTGTCGTTGCAGATAGAAAGTCAATGCAGCTAACATAAGTTGATTTTTACCTTCATTTTTTTCAATCCCCATTGGATGCAGAGTGGGAGGGGGCGTGACCTGACCAGGGGCATGGTTTAGCGGGACCTTGGGGAGGTTGCTTTTAAGTACTTCTTTTGAGGGTGGCCTAAATTACAGGTCGATGCCATGGTAATTTATGAGGACACGCAATGGGTAGCAGTGGAAGAAAACATCTTTTATTACTACTGAACGGTCTTAGTCTAAAATTAGTCTAAAACAGGGACGTTGCTAGGGTCTCAAAAGATCCAGGGCTCAAGCCCCAATGTATATGTGCCATATTTTTTGAAATATCCACCCTGTCCTCTCCCCCCCCCACATACATGCATCCCCTCTATGCTCCTCCTCCAGGCGCCATCACTCTTGGTTTAGTGCTGTGTGCTGGCGCCAGTGCTGTACTATGGCCTGTCAGTGTGCTCCTATGTGCAATATGTACTGGAGCTGTGCACTGCTAGGACATAGTGCAGCACTAGTGCCGCAACAGTATCTCCCCTCATACACTGAGCACCCCCATCCTCCACAGTATCTCCCCTCATACACTGAGCACCCCCATCCTCCACAGTATCTCCCTGTGCACCCCATCAGCATCTCCCATCATGTACTGAGCACCCCCCATCTCCCCTCATGTACTGAGCACCCCCCATCTCCCATCATGTACTGAGCACCCCACCAGCATCTCCCATCATGTACTGAGCACCCCCATCTCCCCTCATGTACTGAGCACCCCCCCATCTCCCCTCATGTACTGAGCACCCCCCATCTCCCCTCATGTACTGAGCCCCCCCATCTCCCCTCTGATTAGTGGAGCAGCAGCATCCTCCACAGTATCTCCCTGTGCACCCCACCAGCATCTCCCATCATGTACTGAGCACCCCCCATCTCCCCTCATGTACTGAGCACCCCCCCATCTCCCCTCATGTACTGAGCACCCCCCCCATCTCCCTTCATGTACTGAGCACCCCCCATCTCCCCTCATGTACTGAGCACCCCCATCTCCCCTCATGTACTGAGCAGCCCCCATCCCCCCTCATGTACTGAGCACACCCTCATCTCCCCTCATGTACAGAGCCCCCCCATCTCCCCTCATGTACTGAGAACCCCCTCATCTCCCCTCATGTACAGAGCCCCCCATCTCCCCTCATGTACTGAGCAGCCCCCCATCTCCCCTCATGTACTGAGCACCCCCCCATATCCCCTCATGTACTGAGCACCCCCCATCTCCCCTCATGTACTGAGCACTCCACCAGCATCTCCCATCATGTACTGAGCACCCCCCATCTCCCATCATGTACTGAGCACCCCCTCTCCCCTCATTTACAGAGCCCCCCCCCTCTCTCTCCTCATGTACTGAGCACACACCCCCTTCCCCCACACACACACATCTCCCTCATGTACAGGCTCCAGCACATTTACATTATGGTATAATGGTATACTCACTGTTAAGAAGTTCCTCACAGGTCAGATGCCTGAATCCTCTCCAGATAAGTTCCGCCTCCTTCCTCTGCTCCACACAGACCTCAGTGTATTGTCCTCCTCACACTGGCCCTGCCTCCAAGCCTGACACGCTCCCACAGTGTGCAGGAGAAGGCTCTGATTAGTGGAGCAGCAGCTCTGAAAGAAGCCTGCTGACTGCTCCATATTGCTGGTACTGCAGAAGAGAGGGAGGAGTACTCCTTGTCTCCTTCTCTCTGCGGAAGTATTACTAGTTTACTACATCACCTTGTGCCTTGCAGTTGCCATAACATTCGGGGCTCTGGACAAAACATCAGGGGCTCAAGCCCCGAATATTTTGACCTGGCGAAGCCCCTGGTCTAAAACATAAGTTATATTTATGGTAACTTGAATACCCCATTAACAGTGTCATCCACAGCGCTCTGCCCCTTTAAAGCAGTGAATAGAAATGGCTGTGTTGTTACCTGAGCTCCTCAGCTGGCTGCTAATTACCTGGCTGTGTTGTTATGGAAACCTGCCCTTCCCTGTGTGTGTCTGTGCAGAGAATGGCAGTTGAGGTTTGAAACCAAAGCTCCCAGGCTAATATTGGTTAATGCAGGTCATTTTTGGGAATATCTCGGAAACGGTATGTCCTAGAGAGCTGAGACCTGGTCTAAAACCTTCCCGGACACCTGATGTACCTGTGTGCCGAATTTGGTGAAAATCAGTCCAGTAGTTTGGTCGCTCATAGAGAACAGAAATACAGAAAGACAGACACTCATTTTTATAATATTAAGAGAAAAAAATACCTAAAAGTGGACCCATATTGTAGGAGGGCTTAAATTGAAAGGAGGCAGGGCAAAAAAGTAGGCAGATCAACAATACCATAGCGCAAAATACTACATACCACAGTGCTGCACAATATATTGCCCCAAAACCTGTCCCTCTGGGTTGCCCATCAATAGAGGTCATTTCCTTTCTTCCTCTTACAGTTTTCTCTGACTAAGATCAGGAGGAACGTGCTTAGGAGGTGAGATGCGGGACATAGTCGAATTCAGGAGGGCATGTCGCTGGCCGGGTACATGAGTGCCTGATTCAAACAGAGTTAATTACCACTGATAGCTTATTATGTACCCAGCCAGCGGCAGAGATGTAAGGTCTATGGCCAAACCACCTCTGGATCTCTGGATCCAGTATTGCTAGATGTTAACGGAATGCCTGCCATCCCAAATGACTATAATGGGGTTCGGCGAAGATCCGGCCACTGTCTGGCACACATGCTGGAATTCAGCCAAACAAAAATCCAAAGAGCCGGATTCAGCCAAACTCATAATGCAAGTTTAAAACTAGCCTTGGCAGGTCCTACCCTGCCCATGCCCCACACCACCTAATTTTTTGAAAGTGACATGCATTTTGCAACCACCCAACCCCCTCCCACCTCACTCCCACCCACACACACATACACACTCATAAAGTGGACAATGTTTAAGGAAGTGGGCCTTCTGCCAAAATGTGTGACTTTGGATGCCAGAAAGCTGGTGTACAAGGTTTAGTTTTATTTCAGGAATCCGGAGAAGATGTTGCAGGGGATGGGAGTGGTAGTGGCCCTGATGAAGTGTTGTGTCACAGTGTACTCCCTTGGGTGGTTGCTCTCTGGGGATCAGTGCAGTCGAAATGTAGTATTGATGAATGAGGCCAGAATTAAGCATATAAAAGTCTTTTTCTTCAAATACATTCAATATTGTAATCTTCTGGCACCTGTAAAGATTATGGAGGCAGGATGGATGTCTGCAATTTAGCACTTAGATGGTACTGGCCTAGTAGTGTTCTCGGTGATGGGTGTCTTAGCCATAGTCCCTCACCTTACAGCAGTTTCTTTTCAGTGTGTGTCTAAAAATGACTTGATATTTATAGATACAGCAGAGCTGAACTTGAAGGTTAACACATTAAGTAAACAATGGCAAGAAAATATTTAGTTTTGTACTATTTGCTATATTTCATAAGCCATGCCCTCTTGTAAAGTAAATCTTCTGTGCTGTCAGCACAGAGGTCCTATCCATAAGATGGTTACTGATGGAGGCTCATGTGACCAGCCAGATCATCTCCATGTGATGGCTCCTCCATTCAAACACATTGCACCTGTACTGAACTCCCAACAGTATAAGTGCAGACGGCAGGTGCAGTGTGTTTGAATAGAGGAGACATAACATGGTCACATGACCCTCCATCAGCAGCCATTTTATTGACAAGACCTCTGTGTGGACAGCAAAAAAGACTTGGCAAAATTTTGAACATGATGCAGAATTTCAACAAAGGCTCTATGTGTGAGTGCCATATAATCATATTATAAACACACTGGTCAACAAAAACCAGAAAGTGGCCAACCCTTAAAATGACTTTTTCAATAATACTGCATGTTATCAGAGCCAATTTTAGCTTGGCTACATCTGTATCTTTTTCTCACTGGCGGTTTAGTAATCATTGTTCTCTTACTTTAATAGAAATCCCCTCTCTATGCACTGACTTCCTAGGAGCCTGTGATAGACTTGTGTTTATGCACACCAGCCAATTTGAGGAGTCAGAGCTGCAGGGGGAGGAGTCAGAGCTGCAGCCTAAGCCAATGATGAGACAGAGGGTGTGTCTCAGACTACCTCAGACCCACTGTAGGCACAACAACAGTAATATACAGTATGTGCTGTCCATAATGTATATCTTTTATTATAAGATGTCCTAAGCATAGATAACACTATACATAGTAAATTAAAAGAAAAACTGATTGAATATAACAACTCAGAAATGAGAATGGAGTTAAGTACTTGCACTTGGGTATTTCTCCTTAACCTGATGAGTGTGCAGTGTTATGTGGATGTGCCTGCATCTCCTGCAAGCCTCATGAATATTGATAAAACATCTGGATGAAAGAAAAAAGATACAATGTAATTCTATCAGGCAGACAGAGAAGCTGCTCCCCTGGGGGCACTGGCAGAATTTTCTGGCTTCGGTGTAACTTAGTGTCATAAGGCATTTTTATTTTGGAAGGTACATGCCTGTAATACAATTATGCTTTCTCTGGGAGTATTTGTAGCTTATAAATTATCATGCAGATGTAAGCGCTCAGCTGTTAGTGGATGACAAAGGGATGTCTGTCAGGCATCCAGCCTATTGTTAAAATTCAGATACTGTATCACATGAGGATGATTCTTTGTCCCCTAACAAGATAACACTTATGGCAAATCACATTCGTTATATAGAATATGTCTGTAGATAAGGACCGCGTGGCTCACATATCTGCTTTCTCCTCCTTTCCCTACAACCTTTAAACCTCAAACATTATCTGACCTACCTGGTGTATTCATTCTAATAAACAGTGTCATGTATCTTCTGTATTGCTGGCTGGTGTTTTCTTGCAGCCATAGACTGTAATTTAGTATTCCCCAAATATTTGATTATGATAAAATATTTTGTCCCCAGTCCTTTTCACACTAAGCCAATTTTCTACTATGGGTTGTAGAGAGAACATGTCACCATGAAAATGCAATGCAGTCTGCAGGCAGCATGCTATAGAGCAGCTAGATCTAAGCATATATAGTTTTCTGGGAAAATATTTAGTACATCTTGAAAGTTATTACATTTAGGGCTCATTCAGATAACTGTGTGAATGGGTCTGCATCCGTTGCGCAATTTTGCAGAACAGGTGCAGACCCATTCATTTCAATGGGGCCGCAAAAGATGCAGACAGCACACCGTGTGTTGTCCACATCCATAGTTCAGTTCCGCGGTCCTGCAAAAAAGATAGAACATGTTCTATTCTTGTTTGCAATCATGGACAAGAATAGGCATTGCTATCATAGGGCTGGCCATTTGCAGTCCACAAAATGTGGAACACACACGCCAATATCCATGTTTTGCGGATCCGCAATTTGCGGACAACAAAACACATATGGTCATCTGAATGTAGCCTAAATCTACTAATTTTGGGATTTGAAGTCAAGGAGGTGGTCCTACAGCTATCTGTATTTACACTCATAGAGGGAAGGCTGTCCCTGCTGCTTAAAGCTGAAACACTGTATTCAATATGACACGTTACCTTTAAGGAATTTAATGGGGAAGGGGGATTATCAGCCAAATAAAAGTTATTTACGATAATTGCGAACAATCAACAAATGAACAAGTGCTCATTTGTCAGCAGATCGCATTGTTTATGTGTCAGTAAAAATTATTGTTTGACAGCAGCACATTGCTCTGTGTAAACAGGGGATAATGGAAATTAATGACCACACAAACGATCATAAGTAGTGAATGATCGTTCATGCAGCCATTCACCCATAATATTTGTCCAGTGTAAAAGCTTTTAGTGTCGAACAGAACTAACACAAAACTAAGCAGCTGGAAGAGCTCAGTTTACTTACATGCAGTGCTGCCTATTTGGCTTATAGGAGAAGAAGGCTGCATGTGAGCAGATAGACACTCCCCACACTTTCTGTAATGTATCTCTCTGCTTTTGTGCTACTAGAGGTGGAAAAAAACATGACAACAGAGTACATTTAGAGGAAGGGAGACAACTGATGACAGAAAGCTGACATATACTTTTCAAGTGGAAAACACAGAAATTTGTAAAGTAAGTGAATTGCAAAGCTGCTAGATATCATGCATGCCTCCCAACTTTTAAACTGGTCAAGGAGCAACATCATCAGCGACGTGCGTAGCATGTCACAACAAATTTTCTTTACACTAAGCCAATGCCTCTAAGTCCTCTAATTCCTCCTAATACTTATATATACATGTCCAATCCCACCCAGTCCCCCTTGTCACACATAGTAATTATGCCTCACACAGTAGTTATGCCCCTTAATGACCCACACAGTAGTTATGCCCTCTTTGTGCCACCTTAGTGCCCCCTTAGTGCCCCACACAGAAATTATGCCCCCTTAGTGCCCTTACACAGTAGTTATGTTTCATACAGTAGTTATGCCACCTTAGTGCCCCTCACACAGTAGCTTTGCCCCTTAGTGCCCCACACAGTACTTTTGCCCCTTTAGTGTGCTACACAGTATTTGTGCCCCAGCACACATCAGAATGTCCCCTTTATACCCCCTTACAAAAGTGAAGCTTATATTGAATAAAATGAAAAAGATAATACTTGCCTAGTTTCCCCCGTTCTCTAGCAGCAAGCACAAAGAAGTGACATAATTGTGCTTGCTGAGGGATAAACAAGAGTGCACAGGCCAGGGGATCATCATCATCTCCTGGCCTTGGCGCTCCATTATCCAGCCCTGCAGGCACAATGAAGCAACTGCATCACGCCTGCTGCTGGGCAGAGCATCAGCCACTGAATGGTGGAGCAGGGACAGTGGAAAGTGGGACATACCTCAGTTGCCCCAGGACCTCGGAAAAAACGCCGAAATTCTGGACTGTCCATCTGGACCAGGAACGATTGGGAGGTATGATCATGTATAATATGTTAACACAAGTTGTGCTAAAAACTAGTGTCTATTTATTTGAACCTAGGTGAGACGACCCCTTTAATTTACTAAAATACTTGCCTTCTGTTCTTGATGCCATTCTATTTGTTTCTTAAAAAATACAAAAATTGATGTGAACTGTTCAATAAAGTCATACAAAAGAGCTACCAGAATAACACAATATTACCATAATTTACAATGCAAAACATGTCTGAAAGTGAAAGATGGCATACCAATCAACATAAATTAAATCATTAAGAGAACCACAATGCTACACACTTGATTGATACATAGACTGGCATTGTGTTTATATTTACGTCAGATGTGTTCTTTTAATTTAACTTGAATCTACAATGATCCAGACCTTGTAAATCAACCACACTGATGATATCTTGTACGTTTTAACATGAATGTGTGTGGCCTAACTTTAGACACCTGTTTTCTGTAGAAAACTATTTATATATGCATTATATTGTATGTTACATGGCAGTTTCATTCGTGGATATTTCATGGTCCAAAAATTGACATTGTAATAAAACCATAGAACTGGGTAATGGGTAAAGAGGAGAAAGCTTGTCTCCTGGGAAAACAAAAGGATCCAGCAAAAATATTCATGTTGACCAATCCTCGTGACATACACATTACACTTTTGGCCAAACCCGCCGTTCTCGCTAATCTCTATGGGAGCCTTGCAACAGGACGCTGGACAACTGCAAACTGCTTCGTGTCCTTACTACGGTAGATCTTTTGCAATGACACATCCCATTCAATGCTGAAGGTGGAGCCAGTCAGAGGAAGCAACAAAGGTGAATAGGACTTTTTTCAGTCCAGATGTATTGTTTATTGGCTACAAGGCCATATGCTGTATTCATGTCCACTGGCAGACATGCAGAACGAAAGAGTTTATTTCAAATGATGAAAATATTGTTGCCAAAAATATATAGTTAATTACTATATGATTATATGATTTTTTCTAAGTAGAGGTAAATCCAATTTAGTGAAGGGAAGGGCTATTTGCATTGTACTGTCTGAATAGACTATGAATGACTATGTAACACCTATAGGTAGGGACAGACATGGACAGTGAGCCCCAACCTAGAACCGAACCCGCTTTCCCTACCTACTTGCAATGACAGCCCTAAGTAGCAAGATGGCAATTGGTTGGCCATCCCTATGCTACTAAAGTGCAGAGACAAACACCTAGCGACAAACGACACAAAGAGTCATACGTAAATGGGTCAGAAACAGGAGGACAACACAGTACAAAAACGAGTGACAGAGAGTGGTCAAAAGACGAGCTGAGATAAGAACCAGTATGGATGCACATTACAAATCACAAGAGACAGACAGTGGTAAAAGGACGAGCTAAGGTCAAAAACACGAGCAATCCAAATCAGCGCAGGAACCTAGCTAGTGAGTCCAAACAAAACTATCACTGGCATTGGTGTGTGGCCAGGAAGAGGTTTAAATAGAGCACCGAGTCCCTGGATCAGCACCTGATAGGCTCTCCATTATTCAGAAACACTAGCACACAGGAATAGAGCAGCTTAGCAATCAACCCACTGCTAATCTCCTCCAGCACACTCCCACTGCATTGCATCTTGTTGCTAAGGATGCTGTTGCATCAGCAGCAGACGTGACTCAGCAGCACATCTATCCCAATGCAGCCGTGCCAAGGCTGAGGATTGTACTGCTGGAGCTTTGACAGGTACTGTAAGTTTATCACATTATCCCCCCCTCTTAAGAGAGAACACCGGACCCTCAACAAAGGGAGCAGGCTTTGATGGAAATTTGAGAAGAAACTTTCTCTTTAAACGAGGAGCATGAACATCCCGAGCCGGCACCCATTTTCTTTCCTCAGCACCATATCCCTTCCAATAGATTAGGTACTGCAGAGAGCCCTGAACCCTCTGAGAGTCAAGAATTTTCGCCACCTCATACTCAACCTCACCTAGAATTACCACTGGATCAGGAGGTTTTGGTGGGGGAATCACAGGAGGAATGTATTTCTAAAGCAAAAATTTATGGAAAACGTTATGTATTTTAAACGAGGAAGGTAAAAGAAAGTTAAAAGATACCTGGTTTATTAGAGATGTGATCTTATATGGGCCAATAAACTTAGGAGCGAGTTTACCAGACGGTACTCTGAGACGCAAATTCTTTGTAGAAAGCCAGACAAGTTCTCCCAACACAAAGTTTGGACCCAAAGTACGCTTTTTATTAGCTTGTTTAAATTGGATGCAAAAACTGTGCACAGATCATTCACGATAGCATCCACCTGTCACGGTCATTCCTGCAACAGGTTGCTGAAAGTCGTCTAGGCTTGCACATGTGACATAATCTGACATGTTTTCCTTTTTGTGTTGTTGCTGTTTACCACACCCCTTCCCCTCAGCTGTTGCAGGTGGTGTAATTGTCCTTCCTATTTATTCCTGCTTCTACCACAGTTACTTGCGGTTTATAGTTTCTGTGGACATTCTGGTGGATTGGTGTGGTTCTCTCCTGAGATCCGGTTGCTTCTGTTTTCTTTTAAAGACAAGTGTCCATTTTACCTTTACTTGTTTCCTGACCTCATGCCCTTCCCTCCTACGCTTGGTGTGGTTTTCCCCTCCACACCAGAGCGTGACACCACCACAGGATTCACAGAGTTTAACCCAGAGACATGAAAAATGCGGAACGGGTGCGGACCCATTCATTTCAACCGTGGTTCCATTCCGCAGCCCCGCAAAAAAGATAGAGTATATCCTATTCTTGTCCGCAGCCACAGACAAGAATAGGCATTTCTATCACAGGGCCGGCCATGTTCGGCCCACAAAATGCACTTAAAGATGTGTGAATGGACCCATAAAGTCAAACAATCACTAGTAAAGGTGCACTGCGGGAATGCAATTGACAATATATTGCTAAACTCTCACACTGATGTTAAAATGAGACTTTCGCCAATATATTCTTATATCAAGAACATACCGGAGCCCGAGCACCGCGTCAGAGTGGCTCGGGACCAGGCGCTAACCTACCTTGCCGTATGGGCAATTGCGGAAGGAGCATATAGGCCGACACACAGCAACCTACTCCTAGCTACCTCCAGCGTGAAATCACACATACAATGGGAGGAGGGAGGAGACTATGAGCCCCACCTACCAATGACTCATGTGACTCAGGCTACACAGGTGCACCAGAATGTTACCATAAGATGTAAGTAATGGTACATTCAGACCTGGAGTTGCCACACCTCCAGGTATAAATGTTCAAATACAATCACAGAAAAAAATGTGGTCTAATATGGCAGAAAATTGCTCAGACCCCATATGCTGTTGAGCATATCAAACCGGGGGAGCAATTCCTGCACATGTGGTCCGTTGCTAACAGCAATCCCCAGCCAAAATGCATACAATGGAGGATGCCTGCAGCGGACCACATGTACCACAAAACCATCCTACACAAGGTAACAAATTGTGCGGATGTGGCGAACTATATAATCAAACAATCACTAGTAAAGGTGCACTGCAGCGGTAATGCAATTGACAATATATGGCTAAACCCTCACACTGATGTTAAAATGAGACTTTCGCCAAATGTTCTTATATCAAGAACATACCGGAGCCCGAGCACCGCGTCAAGGTATCTCAGAGTGGTTCGGGACCTAGCGCTAACCTACCTTGCCGTATGGGCAATTGCGGAAGGAGCATATAGGCCGACACACAGCAACCTACTCCTAGTTACCTCCAGCGTGAAATCACACATACAATGGAAGGAGAGAGGAGACTAATAGCCCCACCTACCAATGACTCATGTGCCTGATTTCACGCTGGAGGTAACTAGGAGTAGGTTGCTGTGTGTCGGCCTATATGCTCCTTCCGCAATTGCCCATACGGCAAGGTAGGTTAGCGCTAGGTCCCGAACCACTCTGAGATACCTTGACGCGGTGCTCGGGCTCCGGTATGTTCTTGATATAAGAACATTTTGGCGAAAGTCTCATTTTAACATCAGTGTGAGGGTTTAGCCATATATTGTCAATTGCATTACCGCTGCAGTGCACCTTTACTAGTGATTGTTTGATTATATAGTTCGCCACATCCGCACAATTTGTTACCTTGTGTAGGATGGTTTTGTGGTACATGTGGTCCGCTGCAGGCATCCTCCATTGTATGCATTTTGGCTGGGGATTGCTGTTAGCAACGGACCACATGTGCAGGAATTGCTCCCCCGGTTTGATATGCGCAACAGCATATGGGGTCTGAGCAATTTTCTGCCATATTAGACCACATTTTTTTCTGTGATTGTATTTGAACATTTATACCTGGAGGTGTGGCAACTCCAGGTCTGAATGTACCATTACTTACATCTTATGGTAACATTCTGGTGCACCTGTGTAGCCTGAGTCACATGAGTCATTGGTAGGTGGGGCTCATAGTCTCCTCCCTTCTCCCATTGTATGTGTGATTTCACGCTGGAGGTAGCTAGGAGTAGGTTGCTGTGTGTCGGCCTATATGCTCCTTCCGCAATTGCCCATACGGCAAGGTAGGTTAGCGCTAGGTCCCGAACCACTCTGAGATACCTTGACGCGGTGCTCGGGCTCCGGTATGTTCTTGATATAAGAACATTTTGGCGAAAGTCTCATTTTAACATCAGTGTGAGGGTTTAGCCATATATTGTCAATTGCATTACCGCCGCAGTGCACCTTTACTAGTGATTGTTTGATTATATAGTTCGCCACATCCACACAATTTGTTACCTTGTGGGGGGCGTGGCTTGCTCATTGCGGGGTAGGACGTGCAGGACTGCAGCTCTCCCTCCACGTCTGCTAACATAGCTATCCACCCTTTTCACCGTGACCGGTACTATCGCCAGATGGGTCGTAAAACAACCAAGGGCCACCCTGACACCAGTCAGCAGGCCGAAAACTCCAGCATTCAGAAGTTCTTCGGATCTCAAACTCCAGCCTCAGACTCTCCAGCCTTACCCAAGATGGCCACCGGAGCGTCTTCCCCAGTGTCTGAGAACAGCCCGCGCTTCCCTCCTTCGGACAGAGACCCGGTCAGCCCGGCCTCCAGCACCTCCACTGCGGGATGGGACCTGCGGGCTCACCTACAAGCATTACAAAGAAAAAAAGGAGATTTCAGTCAGCACATCCCAGAGTGCAGGTGCTGGTTGCTATGGCTAAATACATGTCAAAGGAAAATACATAAATTGCAGCCGCACACCGCTACCAGATAAAGCACAAAATGCTATAGTGATATAGTATTCCAAAGCTCATGCTATGCTTGTATAATAAGTTAGAGACTCTTGGCAAATACATTTTGTACAAAATTATCTGAGCCCATTCACCACAGTCAAGGTGGTCTCTGCAGAATGGGAACCTAACATTTTGTCCTACCTGTTACGTGCCAGTCTTGGCTTCCATATAATCAGGGGATGTTTTGTTCCACATGCATGTAATGTCCACTTGCCTTTCGCCATTTCTGGTACTACAAAGGCCTCCCCTAGTTCAGGAGTGCAGACACAAACATTCATGCTGAATCACTCGGCTTTATAGTTGCACTGATTAAAAAACCACCTGTGGGGCAAATGGGCTGGTCAGGAGTGCATGACCAAATGGAGTAGCCACACCTCCAATACAAACTTACAAAGAAAAAAAGGAGATTTCAGTCAGCACATCCCAGAGTGCAGGTGCTGGTTGCCAAGACTATATGGAAGCCAAGACTGGCACGTAACAGGTAGGACAAAATGTTAGGTTCCCATTCTGCAGAGACCACCTTGACTGTGGTGAATGGGCTCAGATAATTTTGTACAAAATGTATTTGCCAAGAGTCTCTAACTTATTATACAAGCATAGCATGAGCTTTGGAATACTATATCACTATAACATTTTGTGCTTTATCTGGTAGCGGTGTGCGGCTGCAATTTATGTATTTTCCTTTGACATGTATTTAGCCATAGCAACCAGCACCTGCACTCTGGGATGTGCTGACTGAAATCTCCTTTTTTTCTTTGTAAGTTTGTATTGGAGGTGTGGTTACTCCATT
>ONZH01004675.1:0-18683 GCA_900303285.1 Rhinella marina | reverse complement strand
TTGGTCCTGAGAGGGCACCCTCAGGCAGCAGTGGCAGTCAACAGGCAGCAAGACCCCCCGTGGCTGTCAGCAAACCACAGTCCTCTGTTGTCTGGCAGTTCTTCCGCCTGGGGAAAGATAAGCACATCGCTTTGTGCCTGCTGTGCAATGAGAGGGTCAGTCGTGGCACGGGTGATCATCTTGGGACAACATCCATGCGAAAGCACATGGAAAGGCAACACCAACAGGCCTGGAAGAACCATGACCCCAATACCACCTCCTGTCCGGGTGCACCATACACTGCAGATCCCATCATGCAGCATCATCTCAGTGCAACTCAGGGCTCGTCAGCCTCAGGTGCCAGCACCGGCACAGTGTCACTGCCATCTACACCGCTAATGAGGCAGCAATCCGTGACTGAGTCCATGGCCAGACGTCAGGTGTATTCCAGCAGCCATCCCATGGCCCAGAAACTGACCGGACACCTGGTTAAGCTGCTGGTGCTTCAGTCCCTGCCCTTCAACCTCGTGGACTCCCAGCCTTTCAGGGATTTCATGGAGTGTGCGCACCCCAGATGGCGAGTCCCCAGCCGCCACTACATCTCTGGCAAAGCTATCCCATCACTGCACAGTTATGTGCAGAAAAAGGTGGGCGACTCATTGGGACTCTCGGTGTCCAAGACCGTGCACCTGAGTGCTGATGTCTGGTCCTCAAATTATGGCCAAGGGCAGTACATATCTGTTACTACCCATTGGGTCAACATCCTCCCAGAAGACCATCAGGAAGTTGGCCCATTCTTGCCACTGTCACCTCCACGGTGCTTTAGGGGGCCAGCAGCGGGAAGCAGAAGTTCTGCCTCCACCACCTTGCAACCATCTGTCGCTTTGACAGCAGTTCAACCTGCCCCGGTGTCTTACCACCGATGTCAGGCCCGGCGCTCTCAGGCTGTCCTCCATTTGGTGAGCCTGGGTGAACGGAGCCACAGTGGGCAGGAGCTCCTCCGGACCATCAGGGAGGAGATCAATCAATGGCTGACCCCACGTCAACTAATGGTGGGAAGTGTGGTAGCAGACAATGGGAGGAACATTGTCTCTGCAGTGCAGAGTCATACACCTTGTATGGCACATGTGATAAACCTCATAGTGCACAGGTTTCTTAGATCATTTCCTGCACTACAAGACCTTCTGAGGATGTCACGCAGAGTGTGCAAACACTTCAGCCACTCCTACACTGCAAGGAACACCCTGCTCAGGATCCAGAGACAGCGCAATCTGCCCCAACATGGGCTAATCTGCGACGTGCCAACACGCTGGAATTCTGCCCTCCATATGCTGGACCGCCTGTACGAGCAAAGGTCAGCCGTTACAGACTACCTCATGGGGCAATCAGGCAGCTTCACGCCACACTGCGACTTCCAAGTCACACACTGGCAGATGATGCGTGAAGTCTGCCAATTGTTGATCCCTTTTGAGGACGCGACTTTGTTTGTGAGCAGGCATGACTATGGGATCAACGACATCATCCCACTCATCCATGTTCTGGAAAGTGCACTGAAAAGCATCATCAACGAGGATTCCCAGGCCACCACTCCAAGGCTGAACATCTCCTTGAGCCCAGAGATGGATGAAGTGCAGATGGAGGGTGAGGAGGAGGAGGAAGATGTCTACGCCCAGCCATTCCACACACCGCCACCTGGCTTCTCTGCCTCTCAATCACAGGAGGAGATGGAAGATGAGGTGGTAGAGGAAGCGGAGGAAGACCCCAGCAGACCCTGGAACTTTACCGAGGACAGTGGAGAGGAGAGGCGCCCATTGTCCTTGGTGCAGATGGCAAGGTGCCTGCGGGAGTGTCTCAGGAGTGACAGCCGGATTGTGGACATCCGCCAGAGGGACCAATACTGGCTGGCCACCCTGGTGGACCCTCACTTCCGCCGCAAAATGGCTGAATTTTTTCCGCCATCAGAGAGGGAGGCAAAACTGGGGTACTACCGGGACCTACTCACCAGTCAGTTGGTCTCAACTTACCAGCGAGACCAGCCAGGTTCCCAGACAACATCCACTCGGGGGGAACCAGCGCGCTCCACTACCACCACCACTAGTGGAGGTGTGAGAAGTCGCTACAGCCTCCAAACGCTGATGAGCGATTTCATGCAGCCAGCTGCTGAAGAGGGGACACAACACCGGACTCATGGCGTGGACCAGCATGAGCTCACCCACCAGGTCACTGCCTACCTGGATTGTACCCTGCCCCAAAGTGTCACCGACCCTGTGCAGTACTGGGCAGAGAAACTGGACATTTGGCCTCAACTGGCAGAGTTTTCTTTGGCTCTGCTGTCCTGCCCAGCCAGTAGTGTTGCGTCAGAGAGGGTGTTCAGTGTGGCGGGTAACATCATAACACCGCAAAGAACGAGGCTCTCTTGCCACAGTGTTGAGATGCTGACTTTTCTAAAGATGAATCGTGCCTGGATTACATCGGATTATACCACCCCCCTGCCTGATGTGAATGACTAAGTCATCAGTCACCCGTCTTGCATGGCAATCCGTGTGTCCAAGAAACTGACCTTAATATCCCAAATATGTGCCCAACGTAAAAATCCGTAATTTAACTTATTAAGTAATGTTCCCCCCTTAGACCCCAAATTAAACAAAATCACCTTAAAAATTCCCTACTTATTTCGGATACATTTAAATAAACAGAACCCCATCTCCAAATTTAATGCCCATGGTGTGTTGGCCATTTAACATCTCCACACCAGCTTAATGCCTCACACCGGTGCACCGTCCAACCCATACCCTAAGAACAGTACCATCCCTAAAATAATCCCCACGACTATGCTTCACAAAGTGGGGATTTCACCTTTTGTGAACTATTGCCGTGGGGTTCTATCCCTGGCACCCGTGCCAAGGAACACTACTCACCGTTTTGTGAGCAGGTACTAACTGTTCTTGAGGTATTTTGTTGATATCATGAGAGTAGTAAAATCTCGCACCGCAAATCCCGATGGGGTTCTTCTCTGTGCGAATGATCACACGCCTCTCATGCAGTCACGCGTGGAATAAGGCTGTCTATGGGGTATATATCACGGAGGCTGCTGTCCTTCAACTGTGATATAAAAAACCTCCACAGTTACTAGTTACTATGTTACTAGTTAGTTACAGCAACAAACAGTTGCTGAAAGGCAGGTTTACTTGCCTTATTTACGGGTGCCTTGACAATGGGATGCTTTTTTGGGGTTCTCTGCTGCCTAAAATCCACAGCACATCGTTGGCTGATTTTATGCCACCTTCAGTACTATGGGGTTGGACGCAAATACCCAGTTCAGCACCATAGTACTGAACGCCGTTTGGTGAACGGTATAAAAATGCCCTGTGGATTTTACTCAGCAGCCCCGCAGCCCCATGTGAAGGTACCCATAGGGTATGGTTTTTTGGGAGTGACCAAAGAGAGGGCGGGAAGGTCACTCCCATACCCCATCAGGGGTTTTTCCCCTACCCACTTTAAAAGATAAGTCCAGGCAATTAATAACTTTCTGTGCCCTTACTTGAACCAGAAACTTATAAATTGCCTGGACTTATCCTTTAAAGGGAACCTGTCATCTCCGAAACACCCCCTGAACTAGAGTAAGTGTTGTATAGTGTAAGTGATGCTGAATCCGAATATGTAAGCTTTATCTTCATACTCACTTCCATTCCGACGCTGTGCTCCCACAAACCTGCAGTAAAATGCACTCAGTGGACTCCGGTGCTCACTCACATAATGGAGAGGACTCAAACAAGAGTCCACTGAGTGCACTTTACTGCAGGTTTGTGGGAGCACAGCGTCAGAATGGAAGTGAGTATGAAGATAAAGCTTACATATTCAGATTCAGCATCACTTACACTATACAACGCTTACTCTAGTTCAGGGGGGGGTTCCGAGATGACAGGTTCCCTTTAAGCCAGCTTGTGACAGCACTAAAAAAACACAAAAGCATACATCCATTGGGTTGTGCGCTGCACTCGGTTAGGACATCAAACTGGTGTAACAAAGAAATATATATATGTCTCGCCAACAGCCATAGGCCCAGATTCAACAAGTTTGACACCAGAGTAGTTGCGTCAATTTGTAAAGCGAGTGCCAGTGAGGTGTCCATTTCATGAAAATTGGACACGTATTTTTGGATAATGGAACTGGCGTAAAGCCTTCTTGAATCTGTGCCTTTTTAAATGTTCTTTATTCACCTCATGGATTCTGTGGGTGAGGTTAGCTGTCTATTTAACCGTATCCGTATCCTACTAGACTAGCTGTAATATTACAGGGTTTTTTTTTTAAGGTTGACTGTCCTGTGCTGAACTCTACATCAACATTTTGTCATGTATAAAAACTGATTTTTACAAGCGTGCATATTCTTAGCTTCCAACTTCAGTTCTCTGTACTAGGCCCTTCTGGGTCCAAAAGAATACTGCTCCTACTAATGCCCCCACCGTCAATTGTCTATTTGCAAACATACTGGGTGCAATCAAGAGCTGCTGAAGCTGCCTCCTCAACTTGTCTCTTCTCAACTATACTGGCCTGGGTGCTATCAAGTGCTGCCGCCTACTCCTCCGTCAATTGTCTCTTCTCAACTATACTGGACTGGGGTGCCTATACAAGTGCTGCCGCCTCCTCCTCCTCAGTCAATTGTCTCTTCTAACTATACTGGCCTGGGTGCCTATACAAGTGCTGCCGCCTCCTCCTCCGTCAATTGTCTCTTCTCAACTATACTGGCCTGGGTGCTATACAAGTGCTGCCACCTCCTCCTCCGTCAATTGTCTCTTCTCAACTATACTGGCCTGGGTGCTATCAAGTGCTGCTGCCTCCTCCTCCGTCAATTGTCTCTTCTCAACTATACTGGCCTGGGTGCTATCAAGTGCTGCCGCCTCCTCCTCCCTCGTCAGTTGTCTCTTCTCAACTATACTGGCCTGGGTGCTATACAAGTGCTGCCGCCCATCCTCCTCCGTCAATTGTCTCTCTCAACTATACTTGGCTGGGTGCTATAACACAGTGCTGCCGCCCTCCTCTCCGTCAATTGTCTCTTCTCAACTATACTGGCCTGGTGCTATACAAGTGCTGTCGCCTCCTCCCCGTTCAATTGTCTCTTCTCAACTATACTGCCTGGTGCTACAAGTGCTGCCGCCTCCTCCTCCGTCAATTGTCTCTTCTCAACTAAACTGCGCTGGGTGCTATAGTGCTGCCGCCTCTCCTCCGTCAATTGTCTCTTCTCAACTATACTGGCCTGGGTGCTATACAAGTGCTGCCGCCTCCTCCTCCTCCGTCAATTGTCTCTTCTCAACTAAACTGGCCTGGGTGCTATCAAGTGCTGCCGCCTCCTCCTCCGTCAATTGTCTCTTCTCAACTATACTGGCCTGGGTGCTATACAAGTGCTGCCGCCTCCTCCTCCTCCGTCAATTGTCTCTTCTCAACTATACTGGCCTGGGTGCAATCAAGTGCTGCCGCCTCCTTATCCGTCAATTGTCTGTTCTCAACCATACTGGGTCCAATACAGTACTATTACTGCTGCTGGTTCCACTGTCAAATGTCTGTTTTCCACCCTACTGGGTCCAAGGCAATGCTGCTGGTGTTGCCAACTTGCACTTTGTGTCCTATGTCTCGTGTAATCACTTACACCTTGGCTAATGTGTACCTGTTCTGGGGTGCACAAGGTCTAATTAAATGGTACGCCTGTCTTCTGACCTGTGATGTCACTGAGACCACATCGACTTCAACGCAGCCTATTCTTGGGCTGGTGCCACGATCTACCGTGTGTTTTTGGTTCTCTGGCATGACATGGACTGCTCCAGCGGACATCTTCAATGCTGTCAAATGTTGTCGACCTGGCTGGCACTTTGATTTTTTCAACTTTTTTCATTGTAGTAGCAACTGCAACTAAATGAAACTATATCCTATCAGACTCCCACTATTGTAGCTGCAATTATTCAGCCGTTATAGCAAGGTTCGTTTTAGGTTCGGTGTAGGTTCGTTAAGCTCACCGAACCGAACCTTTCAAAAGTTCGCTCATCCCTAGTCCCTGTATGTATGTGTGCGTCCTTACATGTATGTATGTGTGTCTGCACGTATGTCCTTGCATGTATGTATGTGTGCGTGTATTGATTTGTGTCCATGTCCCTGCGTGTGTGTATTCGTATGTGCAGCGTCCCACTAACAGTGGTTCACTTTAAACTGTAATGTCATATTGCACATTGTATTTGGTAAGGCTATCCATCTAGACTGATGTGGTTATACTCCTCCACCACTAGATGGTGCTGACCAGTAAATATACCCCTCTATGGTAAAGGGTTGGTCAGTCAGAGGAGTGTGATTCAGCAAGACACAGAGGAAGAAGCAAGTCCAGCTTCTCCACACTTAACAAATGCCACTGGAAAACCCAGAAGCCAGTGAAGTCAGCATTCAGACTGCAGCCAGAACCAAGTGCTACCTAGTGGTACACCAGGTGGAGGTAATCCATATTTCAGTTGTTTTGGACTCCATCATTTACAAGTTCCCAGGGAAAGCTCCACAGCCCCTGAGGAAACTGCCCGATGATAAAGTGCACTATTATCCCTAAATCCGAATCACACATTACCTATCAGGAGTGTAAACTGAATACCCAAATTGTACCCAAGCTTGGCTGTTATTCTAGAGACTATTTACATACGTATTGCAAGTTAGAGATCCAGCCTACTTGAAAAGCCTGCCATTCCAACCTGTTTGGTGAACTAACTCTGTGTGCATTATCTGTACCAACAAGGAGGACTCAGTAATCCAGTAAACAGTTCCTTGTTCATCCCAAAACTGCCTCATCATTACTAAGGGTGTGTCTACCTAAAGACACTGGCGTCACGAAATAACCAGGACCCAGCCGTCCGACACGGTCAAAATCAACACCAAGGGCACCTCTGCTACCAACCTGGAGTCCTGCGTACGGAGTGTGCCCCGATGGAAGTCGTGTCCACCCTCCACTCAACTGCACACTGGCCCATGGAAGATTCAACTAACCGTGAGTAAAACCATCGGCAACACCACACTGTGACATAACCCTTAAGCTCACGTTATTCCCCCCCTGCGGTACCGGTTCGCTGCAGAAAAATTGGCGTTCACGAACAAGATACAAACTTGTGCGCCATATGCGAACAGGACTTGAAAACTATACGCCATGTGCGAATATTATGCAAATAAATCCCACTTCAATGTATAAGAACTGTGTTATTGAAATATACGCCTGAATGTTTATTACAACTCTGCTTTCCGAATGTGAATTGTCATCCAAAATGGCGCCCGATCGCCATAACAGTTAATTTTTGCTGCGCCATCATCATCATCCCAAAAGCGGGAAACTTAAGTCTCCACCCCCTTGTGAAACAGAAAAGTATTACTCACTGCGCCACCATAGACTTGTATGCGGTGTTACTATTTGTGCCGTCCCCCTTATGCAGAGGAACCTAGAGGGCGGACCCTACGTGAGCGCAGAGGCCTGAGTGTTACAAGCAGAACCAAAGTGCAGAACAAGGAACAAGGGTTCCCAGGGAACAGAGAGGAGAGAAGCGGTAGCGATTCCAAGAAAGGAAAATCCCAGTGTCACTGGACCTTCATCGCTAACCCTGTAAGGCTGAGTGAGTGCCAATTACCAAAATTAATCCTAGTGAGGACTGTCAGAGTCTACAGTCAGCCCTGTGGGACATTATATACGCCGATACTGCGACGATACTGACAATTCTTAACGGGCCAGACACCTTATAAAACTGTGGTTGCCCATAGCAACGCAACAGAAAAAGTATTTTGAATTACATTTAAATTACATAATTGTGAAGGGCTATCATCGCTATGTCAGATCAGGAGAACAATGCGCAGCCTTACCCCAGCGGGTCCCCTGCAGCAGCCGCAGCTAGTCCTAGCACACCCCCAGCCGCTGCAGCACCAACCATGATACCTTTAACAATGCCTTATTTTCTTGGAGTGCCCTGGTTTCCAAGATATTCTGGGGAAGCTTACACTTTAAAGGAATTTTCTCAGAGAAGTGAAATCCTGGCCGAGCTCAGAGAAAAAGACGGTGGAGCAGATCTTTGAACGACTCTACGCCACGTTTGAACCCAGGTCTGCGTCAGAAGTCAAGATGAGATTCTTCAGCAAGAAAGAGCAGCCTGGTGAGTCACTCAGAGATTTTGCATTATCTTTACAAAAAGCCCTTAGAGCTGTGATACAGATAGATCCTCATGAAGCAGTGGATCAAGATAAAACGCTGAGAGAGCAATTTATTGAAGGTGTTAGAACAGAAACCTTAAAGAGCCAGTTAAAAATGTTAGCTGCACAACACCCAAGTTCTACCTTCTTAGACTTCAAAGAGCTAGTTATCAGTATTCTGGGAAAAGACCCACACCCAGAACCTGCTAGGCCTACTGAACTGTCTGTAAATAAGCCTGCTAGAGCTCCAAAATATCATCCTATAGTGAATCAGGAAGACCAAGCTCCGGTTCCTGATGTAGTTGCTGCCTTGACAGAGCAAGTTAACTTCTTAACCAAAAGTCTAGAGAAAGTATGTAAGAAACTGGAACAGTGGGAAAAACCCATATTGATGGAGGATGAGACACCGTTACCACGGAAACATTTCCCTCCTGATAATAGAGAGACTTATCCTAAAAGCCCGGGTAAATGACCCATCTGTAGACATTGTCGCAAGCCAGGCCATACAGAAAGCCAGTGGTGGCAGTTAAACGGTCGACCCCTGAGGCCAAGGACTGCCCCTCGGGAGGTAGAACAGTAGGTCCAGAAGATCCCAACTGGATGCCCAGATATGTAGGAGCCGTCCAGAAGTAGATCTCAGAATTAATGGTGTTCCCTTTGTTGCCTTATTGGACATCGGATCTCAAGTCACAACTATTCAACAGACTGCATTTGAAAAATATTGGGATCCTGATCAGCTAACACAACCACCAGAATCCTGGCTCAGCATTATAGCCAGCAACGGCAAACCTGTACCCGTACATGGATACTGGGAACCAACTCTTCAAGTGGGAGGAACTACACTACCCCAACAAGGAATCGTTGTAGTACAAGTAAGGGAAGATAACAACCCTCCTGTCGTTCTAGGAATAAACGTCCTTAGGAATTGTTACAATGAAATGCTTGAAGCTCTACATAAATCCATGCCTACAGCTTCACCTGCCTCCAAAAAGGTGATACAACAGACCATCCGTGTGTTAAGTGCACAACAGAAATTTGCTAATGAGAGAGGTGAGATTTGCTGTGCTCGCATCAGAGATAACCAACCAGTCATCTTAAAACCTAATACAGAAACACTTTTGTGGTGCCGAGCCGCTCTTGGAATTCAAGGTCAAGACTACCAAGCCCTGGTAGAACCCATCAACCTGGAAGACTATCCTCTAGTCCGAGCTACGAGAAGCCTAGTGACTGTTTCCCAAGGTAAAGTGCCAATTAGTCTCCTAAACTTAAGTAATAACAGCGTTACCTTGCACAAGCACTGCTCTGTTGCTCAATTGTTACAAGTCACTTTTCAAGATGTTATCAGTGTACCTGCAGCTACAGCTCAACAGTCTTCTCAGAAGCTGAATACCTCAGATAATACTCCAAACACACAGTGGTGGAAAGAACTCCATGTGGGAGATGCTTCTACGCCTCAAGAACAAATTGAAGGAGTCTTAAAGGGGTTGTCCGAGTTATTTTTTTGTTCTTTATATGTTTCTAACTTGTCAGGTATAACAACTTTCCCATATACTTTGTGTTTCTAAAGCTGCTGGTTTCTCAGAGTTGACTTAGGGTCACATGACCTGTGATGTCACCTTATCTCTCTGCTCTGTGATGTTTCGTTCACAAGCCTCAGAGTTCAGATAACAGTCTGTACACGAGACGTCACTGGCCACGCCCCCTTCCTTTGCTGGCTGCTATCTGCTCTCCCTGGTTTCCTTCAGATAAAATATTAACCCCTTCAGCCAGAACACACTGAGGGCTCAAGGCTTTATAACAAACAGTAGCTGCAGCAGTGAGAGGAGACAAATGCTGGGCAAGGAGCTATAGAGGAATTGTATTGTACAAGAACAGGTAGGGAGAATTTCCTGTGTGTATCAGCAGTGTCATTGTACAGCTGGGACTTGTAGTCCTACACATACAACATGCTGCTGAGTATTACAGCAGGCAGACCTGTCACTCAGCACTTGTATTCATTCCCTTTGCAGAGAGGGGGGGAGAAGGGGGAGGGGCTGAGATTGTTGTTATTGCATGTAAACAAAGACCAGAAGAGAACCAGGGAAATTAGGAAATATGGATTTTTTTTTGCCTAAAACTTGCTTAACTTAGTTATATATTGCTGCCCATCAGATTTACAGTGCTATATATTTTTTGTCATAACTCGGACAACCCCTTTAAAAGTTGCGAATGATCATCAACCAGCCTTCAGTAAACATCCTACAGATTATGGAGAGGTCAGTGTTATCAAGCACACCATCCCTACAGGTTCACACCCTCCAATCAAAGAAAGGTACCGACCTATACCACCAACTATGTACCAATCTGTGAAGAAGATGATCCAAGAGATGAAGGATTCAAAAATCATCCAAGATAGCCATAGCCCATGGGCTGCCCATTTAGTTCTTGTCCAGAAAAAAGATGGCAACATACTATTCTGTGTGGATTACAGGAAGATCAGTCAAATTACTCACAAGGATGCCTATCCTTTACCAAGAATCGAGGAGTCCTTGACAGCATTAGGATCCTCAGCTTACTTTTCAACCCTGGATTTAACCAGTGGGTATTGGCAAGTACCCATGGCTCCTGAAGATCATGAAAAAACAGCATTTACTACCCCTATGGGCCTATTTGAATTTAACTACATGCCCTTTGGACTTTGCAATGCGCCTGTAACTTTCCAGAGACTAATGGAACGCTGTTTAGGCCATAAGAACTTTGAAACGGTCTTGTTATACCTGGATGATGTCATCATCTACTCCATATCCTATGAAGACTACTTAAAGCATCTTGCCAAAGTTTTTCAAGTTCTCATCAAATATGGACTCAAAGTTAAACCTTCTAAGAGTTACCTACTGAAACCAGAAGTCAAGTACCTGGGACATGTTGTCAGTTCTGAAGGTGTCAAACCAGATCCAGAGAAGATTGCTGCAGTCCAAAATTGGCCTACTTCTACTACAGTAAAGGAGGTGAGAAGTTGCCTTAGTTTTGCAGGATACTACAGACGCTTCATCCCTCACTTCTCCCAGATTGCAGAGCCAATACAAGAACTCATGAGAGGACATCCGGAGAAGTATCAGAAAACCCAGATAAAAATTGAATGGAATGAAGACCTAGATATCGCCTTCCAACTTCTAAAGAAGAAGTTGACCGAACCACCTGTCTTAGGCTATCTAGATTATCAACAGCCATTCCATCTCAACACAGATGCCAGTAAGAAAGGCCTGGGAGCTGTCCTGTCTCAACTACAAGAAGGAAAGGAGAGAGTAATTGCTTATGCTAGCAGATCTCTTAAAGGTGCCAAAAAGAATGACCAAAACTACAGCTCCTTCAAGCTGGAATTCCTCGCACTTGTGTGGGCTGTCACTGAAAAATTCAAAGACTACCTCGCAGCAACACCATTTGTAGCCTATACTGATAACAACCCACTTGCGCACCTCAACACAGCCAAATTAGGAGCCTTAGAACAAAGATGGGCCTCATGTCTTGCCAACTACAACTTCGTGGTCAAGTACAGAACAGGCAAGTCAAATGAAAATGCAGATGCCTTATCCTGCCTGCCTAATAGAGAAGACCCTACAGAGCAGGAAGACATATGGGAAGAAGTGGAGATGCCAGCTTTCTACAAGCAATTTGCCCAACAAGATGTAATCACCATCCAAGGTAAAGAAGTTCTTCATTTCCAACAGCAAAGAAACCCTGAAACACAAGTTGAGAAAGAAAGATGGATCAAATTGTAAACTGAAAGTCGAGTATTAGGTGAGCTACAAGATTTCTTCACTAGTGGAAGAACACCAGAAAGAATCTGCAGAAAGAATGCAGATCCAGAGCTAACTAAACTGTGGAGACACAGAAAACAACTCTTCATGCAAAAGGGACTAATGTTGAGAAGAACTCTAGATCCCATCACTAATGATCGGCTGTATCAAATTCTAATACCTCGCCGAGATGCCAGAATTGTCCTCGAAATGTATCATGATAGGTCAGGACACTTTGGTGTACAGAAAACAGAAGATACCATCCGCCGAAGATTTTATTGGATCGGAATGAGAGAAGATATTGAAAATTGGTGTCGAGAATGTCCTACTTGTGCCATTGGAAGAAATGAGACACATGATCAAAGAGCACCATTGCATCCCATTGTAAGCCTAACACCTCTAGAAATCGTAACCATTGATCATGTCAAGCTAGAACCAAGTCGTTCAGGCTATACCTACGCCATGACCATGATTGATCACTACACCAAATTTGTAGTAGCTGTTCCTGTTAAAGACTTAACAGCAAAAACCGCAGCAAATGTGTTCTGGAAGAATTTCCTGTTACCATATGGATGCCCTGAAAAAATTCTTACAGATCAAGGATCTGCTTTTGAATCCCAACTCTTCCATGAACTGTGTTCACTTCACAATTGTCAGAAGCTAAGAACAACAGCTTACCATCCTCAAGGAAATGGACTTTGTGAAAAAATGAACCAAACTCTAATAGAAATGTTGAGAAATGTACCACCTACAGAAAGAACTGATTGGCCGAATCTACTACCTCAATTGATGTATCTGTACAACAACACTATCTGTTGTTCTACTGGATACACTCTGTATTACCTTATGTTTGGTCGTCAAGGAAGACTACCTGCAGACATCACATTGGACGTCCAAGCTCCAGATTCCATCAACCCTTTACCAAGAACAGATTGGGTAAGTGAACATAAGAAACGATGCCCAAGAGATTGTCCAAATCCACATGGTCAATGCACGGAAAAAACAACAAAAAGACTATGATCAATCTGCCAGAGCAGAACACTTTCAAATTGGTGACCATGTCTGGTTAAAGAATAACCATCGTACCAGCAAGCTGGATAGTAAATGGGAGAGAGAACCCTACACCATCACAGCTATTCCTAATATTGAGACTGACATCTACCAAATCACCAAAGAAAATAGAGCACCTCAAATCATGCATCACAACCGTCTTAAGCTGTGTCTGAAAGATATTGCCCAAGAGGAAGAAGTTCCAACCTCAGAGGGAATGTCAGAAGAACCAGTTACAGAGAAGGAACCTACCCTGTCAATTGGAGAGCAGTTAATAAATTCTGACCCCCTACATTGGTTCCTCACGCCCTGGCTCAATTTTATGGTTCCTGCCAAATTAAATACAGAACCATCACCACCAGCAGTGTCGACAACTGAAGTTCTCTCGTCAGCTGGAGCTGATCATCCACAGTTAACATCTACAGAGTCACCAGAACTAAGAAGATCTCAAAGGACCACCAAAGGTCAGCTGCCTGCTCAATACCAGGACTTCCAGATGCAGCAGCGACTTAGGAGAAGACTTCCAGCTACTCCTGGGGAGCCTTCTTCACTTTGAGCCAGAATAATGGACTTTGTATTATTCTAAGGACTCTCATTATAGACTCTTTTGTTTTTGGATTTGTTTTGTTTTACAACGTTCAAGTCAAGTGCCTTTAGACTTTAACGAACCAAAGCCTCCGTGATGGTTCAAAGCCCAGGGAATGGACTCATGCCCTGTGAGCCTCCTGAGGCTGTTTATTTTTGCCACTTTTTCCTATTTTATTATGGACTATCCTGGATTGTTGTTCGCTGTACCAGGTCAGCACCCCTGATCCCCTTTGCACCAGAGAGACTACGGCCCTTGTCACTAACGTGCCTGATGTATATATGTATTTATTAGTGCATGCATGCTCTCTATTTTTGTCTTTCAGGCGACCTGACGGTGTGGTAAAATTTGTGCGCCGAGGGCGGCTTCCCACAAACAAGGGGGGAATACAGCGTCCCACTAACAGTGGTTCACTTTAAACTGTAATGTCATATTGCACATTGTATTCGGTAAGGCTATCTATCTAGGCTGATGTGGTTATACTCCTCACCACTAGATGGTGCTGACCAGTAAATATACCCCTCTATGGTAAAAGGTTGGTAGTCAGAGGAGTGTGAGTCAGCAAAGCACAGAGAAGGAAGCAAATTCCAGCTTCTCCACACTTAACAAATGCCACTGGAAAACCCAGAAGCCAGTGAAGTCAGCATTCAGACTGCAGCCAGAACCAAGTGCTACCTAGTGGTACACCAAGTGGAGGTAATCCATATTTCAGTTGTTTTGGACTCCATCATTTACAAGTTCCCAGGAGAAGCTCCACAGCCCCTGAGGAAATTGCCAGATAATAAAGTGCACTATTATCCCTAAATTTGAATCACACATTACCTATCAGGAGTGTAAACTGAATACCCAAATTATACCCAAGCTTGGCTGTTATTCTAGAGACTATTTACATACGTATTGCAAGTTAGAGATCCAGCCTACTTGAAAAGCCTGCCATTCCAACCTGTTTGGTGAACTGTGTGTGCATTATCTGTACCAACAAGGAGGACTCAGTAATCCAGTAAACAGTTCCTTGTTCATCCCAAAACTGCCTCCTCATCATCAAGGGCGTGTCTACCTAAAGACACTGGCGTCACGAAATAACCAGGACCCAGCCGTCCGACACGGTCAAAATCAACACCAAGGGCACCTCAACTGACCAACCTGGAGTCCTGCGTACGGAGTGTGCCCCGAGGGAAGTCGTGTCCACCCTCCACACAACTGCACACTGGCCCAGGGAAGATTCAACTAACCGTGAGTAAAACCGCCGGCTACACCGTGTTCCCTGTGACAAATTCCCTAAACTCACATGCCTCCCTGTGGCTGGTGGCTGGTGGCTGCATATGTGTGCGCGTCCTTGCGTGTGTGTATCCGTATATGCACGCGTCCCTGAGTGTATATCCGCATGTGTGCGCGTCCCTGCGTGTGTATCTATATGTGTGCGTGTCCCTGCGTGTGTATCCATATGTGTGCGCGTCCCTGCGTATGTGTATCTGTATGTGTGCGTGACTCTGCGTGTGTGTATCCGTATTTCTGTACGACCCTGCGTGTGTGTGTATCCGTATGTGTGCGCGTCCCTGCATGTGTGTATCCGTATGTGTCTGCATCCTTGTATGTATTCCTGTATGTAAAATGTCAATGTTTGGGGCAGCACTGCACAAAAACAAACACAAAAACAAAAATGAAAAAAATGTATTTTGAAAAAACACAAACCAGGTGCACGCCAACAGGAGACTGAATCCAAATTCGCACTCGTTCACAAGAAATCACAGGGAAGGCAGCACTCCAAAAATGATGACGTTTATTCACTCAATGTCAGCAACGTTTCAACTGCTCAATGCAGCCATTTTCAAGCAAACAACTGTGGTACATGTGCAAGTATATATAGGTGGAATGCAATTAATCCTAATTGCTAACAATTCAACATCCTCCTCTAAAAACATGATTCATGTCATAAAATTCACAACTTATAATACATGATTTAGTAATATAAAATTCAAATCTTCCATATGAAAATATTAATATCAAGTGCAAAGTGACAGAATAAGTGCATAATAATGTGTATAAAAAAATTAAAAACAGCTGATGGGCCGCTCGTTCCTCATGAATATTCAAGAGATGACGTCAGCCATACACACCCCGAACGATGAAAGCCAATCTGCTGGTGTGATTAATCCATGTGTTAACATTAGAGATGAGCGAGTAGTGAAATATTCGAAAGTTCGAAATTCGATTCGAATAGACCGCGAAATTCGACTATTCGACCGGATATCGAATCCCATTAAAGTCTATGGGAAAAAAATGCTCGCCACTTGGAAATCTCAATTCGACCACTTGGAGGTCACCATGTCCACCCTGGAACCTCAGAAAAGGATGCCAACACTGCTGGAATGCAACTGGGACAGCAGGGGAAGCATGTCTGGGTGCATATAACGCGCCCAAGTCGCACTATTACGCCACTATCACAGCCTCTCAACAATACACTCCAAACACAATCTAACCTCTCTGTAAAGTGAGACCATACAAGGAAACCTTCTTTCCTCTACATTGCCATGGACCCCAAGCCAAACTAGACAAAAAAGAAGATAAAATTCTGCACCCCTTAAAATCACGTTGCCTATGACAACCACAGATGGCATAGGCAAGGGGGAAAGCAAATAGACCCCACCCCTAATTGTCATTGTGTGTGTGTGTGAGATGTGGTCAGACATGTCTTCTTTAAAATGTAAAAACAACTCAAACACATGCAGAAGCCTTAAAATGCCCAAATTGTTGGCGCTTGAGATGTCAGTGACCCGACCTGGCCCAGTGTCATGTCTAGCAGGTAAAGCAGTGGGGATGTTGAGGGATGCGTAGGACCGCAAAAGGCAGGAAGAGGCCGTGGGCTGGCCAGAGGCTCATGGAAAATTTTGTGGAGGCCCAAGAGGTGAGACGTCTTAAAAATTGTGTGGAGGCTAAAGAGGTGAGACGTGTTAAAAATTATGTGGAGGCCCAAGAGGTGACACCTCTTAAAAATTATGTGGAGGCCCGAGAGGTGACACCTCTTAAAAATTATGTGGAGGCCCGAGAGGTGAGACCTCGAAAACGTTTTGTGGAGGCCCAAGAGGTGACACCTCTTAAAAATTATGTGGAGGCCCAAGAGGTGACAACTCTTAAAAATTATGTGGAGGCCCAAGAGGTGACACCTCTTAAAAATTATGTGGAGGCCCAAGAGGTGACACCTCTTAAAAATTATGTGGAGGCCCAAGAGGTGACACCTTTTAAAGGCTGCAGTTATCCACAGATTTGCATGCAATGTAAAATGGTTACACTCATTTTATAAAGGCAACTATCATGAAAAATCAGTTTAAATGTATTGAGGGCAGCACAGAGTATTTCTACAGAGGAAGGAGTATTCTTTTTATTTTTTTTCCTTTTTTTTATATGTATATGCTGTTGCCTTCAGTATATGAGAGTTGATTTCATGATGCTACTGCAGCCACTTAAAACGTTTTAAGTCTTGTTTTGTTTTTTTGAATACTGAGAATGCTATTTTGTACCAGATTTTGTATGTAAAGACTGAACACATTAAAATGAGAATGTTACCAAAATTATAATTTATAATTTATTTACCTTTTGTGGAGGCCCAAGAGGTGAGACCTCTTAAAAATTATGTGGTGGCCCAAGAGGTGAGACCTCTTAAAATTATGTGGTGGCCCAAGAGGGGAGACCCGTTAAAAATTATGTGGAGGCCCAAGAGGTGAGACCTGTTAAACATTTTGTGGAGGCCCAAGAGGTGAGACGTGTTAAACATTTTGTGGAGGCCCAAGAGGTGAGACCTCTTAAAAATTATGTGGAGGCCCAAGAGGGGAGACCCGTTAAAAATTATGTGGAGGCCCAAGAGGTGAGACCTCTTAAACATTTAGCGCAGGCCCAAGAGGTGAGCCATAAATATATAAATTGTTCTTATTTACGGAGCAATTCTACGGCGGTTAAGGAGGAGGAGGAGGAGGAAATGGCACTTCATACATATGGCACTTTACTTTTGGCTGCTTTCCACGGTTGGAGAAGCAAAGTCCGGGTCAATCCACTTGCTGTTCATTTTGATTAGCGTCAGCCTGTCGGCACTGTCGGTTGACAGGCGGCTGCGCTTATCGGTGATAATGCCCCCGGCAGCGCTGAACACCCTTTCTGATAGCACGCTGGCGGCAGGGCAGGCAAGCACCTCCAAGGCGTACAGGGACAGTTCCAGCCACGTGTCCAACTTGGAGACCCAGTAAGTGTAGGACGCCGAGGGATCGGGGAGGACAGGGTTACGGTCTGCCAGGTACTCCCGCAACATCCGCCGATACTTGTCCCTCCTGCTGATAGCGGGCCCCGCAGTGATGGAAGTTGCACGAGGGGGTGCCATGAACGTGTCCCACACCTTGGAGAGTGTTCCCCTGGTGGCTGTGGGCCTGATCGATGTTGAGGGACTCTGGGAGACCCTCTCCTCTCTGCCGCCAGCGATGCTGGGTGGGAAAATCTCCATCATGTTCTGCACGAGTTCCCTCTGGTATTCCAGCAATCGATTCGTCCTCTCCTCTACCGGAATAAAAGAGGAGACGTTATCTTTATACCGGGGGTCCAGGATTGCGAAGACCCAGTACAGTTTGTTCTCCACTATCCGGACAACACGTGTGTCCCGGGAAAAGCAGCCCAGCATGAAGTCAGCCATGTGTGCCAGACTCTGAATAGGCATGACGTCACTGCCCCCACCAGAAGGATCACTTGCCATTTCCTCCTCTTCCTCTTCCGCCTCCTCTCCGCCCCATCCGCGCTGAATCAATGGGACGCGCACAGCCTGACTGCTACCCCTCGCCGCCAGCATCCTCCTCCTCTTCCACAGCCACCTCCACGTCGTCCTCCTCCTCCTCATCCTCCTCCTCCTGCAACTGCCACCGTGAAGCAGACAAAAGTGTGGTCTGACTGTGTAGCTCCGTTGCGTCTCCTCCTACCCCCGTCTCCTCTGCGTGCAATGCGTTCTCCCTTATTGCGATGAGGGATTCTTTAAGGACGCATAGGAGCGGGATGGTTACGCTCACTATAGCGTCCTCGCTGCTGACCTTCTTGGTGGACTCCTCAAAGATACGCAGTAC